>JALJVW010000115.1:17799-58079 GCA_024865655.1 Emberiza elegans | reverse complement strand
GAGACACAGAGAGAGACTGTGTCTGTGTTTGCTGCCTTTGGCCTTGAAGCTCGATATCGGGCTGCCAGCCTGCCCGGCCTGTGGAGGAGAGGAGGGGGTAGAACCAGAAGGAGTCCGGGCTGCTTGTGGGTTGTGAGCTGTGGAGTTTTAACCCTTTCTTGACAATGAAAGCTTTTGCAGAGTACTGACCCTTCCGGAGAGGAAATGAAGAAAGATTTAAGCAAGTATTTTAAAGGACCGAGCAGGGGAGAGATTGTGAGAAGAACCCAGGGTGGAAGAGATGTGGAGGGCATTTTGGCTGGACGCTTTTTGTAGAGCCATGGACTGTTCCTGAATACAGAGACTATTTTCAGGGGAGCCACCGTGTCCCAGAGTTAAGAAGGCAGTGTGGAGCCTCCTGCCCAGGAGGTGAAATAATGGGGGACAGATGTCCCAAAATGGAGACTGTGCCTTTGTTTTGGAGGGGACGATGGAATCCTTAAAAAGACAACCCTCAAAGTAGCTCTGGTCCATGTTCAGTGGTGAGAGCACTGAAATGGGAGGAGGGGGGTCACGATCTCCAATCCGGGTGGTGATATGTGACCAAAAGCCCAGGGCATACAAGAAGGACTCCTCCTCTTAAGGAATTGATGATTGAGTATTTGTAAGGGTGGTTTTGCTGGACCGAAAGATGTAATTGTATTGGGAATTTGGTGGGGAGGAGGAGGAGCTGTATTCTGTAGAGTTTTCATTTTCCTTGAGATTGTCTTTTCTTTTCTTTCCTATACCCATGTAGTGTGTAGTTAATAAAGTTCTGTTTTCTATAGTTTTAAGTAGAGGACTGCTTTGCTTATTCCTAGGCACATCTCACAGCAAGTACCAGGGAGTAAGTATTTTCATGGGGGGGCACTGGCATTTTGCCAGGCTCAAACCATGACACAGGGGTTGGCAATGGGAAATCCTGGTTTGGGGAAAACAAATGATGAGCATGTTGAGTTTGAAGGTCCCTCTGCCCAAGTCCATCTCTACAAGTCACCGGACACCTGTGCTCCAGAAAACCCTCCCAAACACTAAGATTCAGCCCTGAAAAAGCCTTCCAGGAGTTCCCCATTCCTGGTCCCTCCCCTTTGGTGTTCGGGGGCTCCCCCCTGTCCCAGCTGCTGGGGTCACGCTTGGATTGGGGGTCCCCCTTCTCCTCGGTGCCCGCCCTGCCCAGGCTGCTGGCAGTCCCAGCAATGCCAAAAGCTCCCCCCTCTTGGCTCTCCCCATTTCAGGATGCCGGGGCTGTTTGGGCTCCCGGGCTCCCTTCTCCCCTCATTCTCTGCTCGGGGCTGCAGCGGCTCCAAGGAGTCCCCCCTGCCCCTCTCCAGGCTCTTGAGGCTCCCGCCAATGGCGGCGCTCCCCCCTCTCTGGGCTCCCCACTTTGGGCTCCTGGGGGACACAGGGCTCTGCTCCTCCAGGCTGCCTCTGCCGGCAGCCGCCACCGCCACCCCCCGATGTCCCCCCGAGGGGCCTTTTCCGCTCAGCCTTGGACTTCTTCATTCTCCAAACATCCCCCCAAAAACCCAACTGGGAGCAACTGGGAGTGACTGGGAACATGCTGGAGAGAACTGGGCTACACTGGGAGATACTGGGAGTGACTGGAACAAAAGTGAGGATGAAAGAGAGCAACTGGAACCATGTGGAGCACAACTGGTTCATACTGGCAGGGACTGGGAGCACACTGGGCTCATCTTTGGATCATACTGGGAAGGACTGGACTAATACTGGGAATATCTGAGAGCGACTGGGAACACACCCTGCACATCATCCCCCATGCTGGGCCTGACTGGGAGCAACTGGGAGCATGCTGGGAGCAAATGGCATCATACTGGGAGTGACTGGGTTGATCTAGGAAGCAACTGGGACCATGCTGGAGGCAGCTGGGACCATACTGGGAGAGACTGGAAGCAACTGGGATTATACTGGGACCACACTGGGAGGGCTGGCATGTGACTGGGATCAAACTGGAGCTTACTGGGATCATATTGGGATTGAAAGGGAGTGACTGGGATCACACTTTGGGCTACTGGGAGCAACTGAGAGAAACTGGGATGATGCTGCAAGCAAACTGGAGGAAATGGGAAGGACTGGATGCATGCTGGAGGCAACCGGGATGTACTGGGCATGACTGGGGGATCATACTGGGATAACTGACACCTTACTGGGGCCACTGGCAGTGCCTGGAAATGACTACAGACATTCTGGGGGCAACTGGGATATACTGGGAGTGTCTGGAACCATACTGGGGGGACTAGAACCACACTGGGAACAAGTGGGACCATGCTGGGGGCAACTGGGAGTGAGTGGGACCATGCTGGGAGGGACTGGGATCATATGGGGAGTGACTGGGACTACAGCAGCAGAAACTGGGTTCAACTGGGACCCTACTGGGAGTGTCTGTAACCATAGGGGAGTGATGGAACCACATTGGGAACAGCTGGGCCCATGCTGGGAGCAACTGCGATCACACTGGAAGCGCTGGGATCAGACTGGGAGTGACTGGGATCATACTGGGAGTGGCCACACTCATACTGGGATTATACTGGGTGTGAATGGAACCTGACTGGGGGTTACTGGGAGCTACTGGGCCCATGTTGGGAGGAAAATGTGACACACTGGGAGCAATTGGGATTGGCTGGAAGGTACTGGAACCATGCTGAGAGGACCGAGACAACCACTGGGGCAACTGGGATCATGCTGGGAGCAACTGGGACCATAATTTGGGCAGCTGCCAAATCCCAGAAAGTGGGATTATGCTGGTGGCAACTGGAAGTAACTGGGAAAGACAGGGATCATTCCAAGGTATCTAGAACCTTACTGGGGCAAATGGGATGTACTGGGAGTGTCTGAGAACACACGGGTGGTGACTGGAAACACACTGGGAACAGCTGGGATCATGCTGGGGTCAACTGGGACCCTGCTTTGGGCAGCTGAATCTATGCTGGGGGTAACTGGGCATGACTGGGACCCTGCTGGGAGGGACTGGGACTATTCTAGGGGCAACTGGGATCATAATGGGAGGAACTGGGAACAACTGGAACTATGCTGGGGGCAACTGGGATCACAGTGGAAGCAGCTGAGTCCATGCTAGGTCAGAATGTGGTCACACTGAGGGTGACTGGAATCATACTGAGATTTACTGGGAGTGGCTGTGAGCTACTGGAATTGTGCTGAAAGCAACTGGGGGGAAGTAGGAGACACTGGGAGCATTCCTTGGGTGACTGGGATAAACTGGGAGAGACAGAGTCACTGGGATCACACTGGATGTTACTGGGGTCATGCTGGCAGTGACGGGGAGCAACTGGGATCACACTGCAGGCATTGACATCAGACTGGGAATGTCTTGGAGTGGCTACAATCATACTGGGATTAGAGTGGGTGTGACAGGACCCTGACTGGGGGTTACTGGGAGCTAGAGGGCCCATGCTGGGAGCCAACTGGGGACATAATTAGAGTACCTGGGAGCAACTGGGATAAAACTGGGGGCAAGTGAACCACACTGAGGTGACTGGGAGTGCCTGGCAATGACTGCCAGAATGTTCAGGGCAACTGGGATATACTGGGAGTGTTTGAGACCATATGGGTGGTAACTGGGACCAGACTGGGAGGGACTGGGAATGTGTTGGGGGAACTGAGAACACACTGGGGGCAAATTGGGAGTGACTGGGTGTGAGAGTCTGTCCGAATTTTCCATCATCTGCCTCACGATTGTCATTGGGGACCACTGAAGAGAAGACCCCCCGTCTAGAATCTCTGGCTCTGAAGGAGAAAGTCACACACCAAAGTCCCTGAGACCTGAAAGCACAGTGTTAAGTTATTTGTTTTCTGAGGTGTTGTTTGCTGTATGCTGCACTGAGCCCAGTGAGAAGAAGAAGGGGGCACCGAAGAAGGGGGCACCATGCCCTTTTTGCAACAACAGCCTTGGAAGCTGTCCCACCTCTTGGCCTGGCTGGACTTCTCCCGATTTCTGGGTGTTCCCCCCACAGAAGACGCCTCTCACTCATTTGCAACCACCGTGACAGACAGACTGAGATGTAAGGAGCCTCTCCATCAAGGACTGAGACATGGAACCCCCATGTGAAAAGGCCCCTCTGCTCCTTCCAAGGACTGGGACTGAAACCCCCAGCCTGGGGGAGATGTGTGGGGGAGGCAAGCTGACCAAAGCGAGATGTTTGCCTGCAGGTTGTGACCGCTGGACCAAGGAGACAATGGCTCTCACTTACTGCTGAGAGCATGGACTACCTGTCACATCTATTCCTTATTGTATCTGTTTCCCCCCCTCACAATTTCCAATAGAGTTATCATAATAAAAACCTCAGAGTTAGTGAGAGACTTGATCTCCCCGACGTAAACGGCGGATCCTCGACTGGACTGGACCAAAGGCCTTCGTCTCTATGTTTGGTAGCTCTATCCTCCTCTTTCTCTCTCTCTCTTTCTCTTTTGTCTCTCTCTTCCTCTTTTTCTCTCCCTTAATCCCTCTATCGCATTTTGCTGTGGTCATTCAATAAAGGTGCATTTGTTTCCATTATCATTGCAAACCCCTTGTACCGTGTCAGTTCTTTTTGCACCCTGAGATCAAATCCACGAACCATCACAAAACCCGTCCGTGAGGATGGATCGTGACACCCCCGAGGACCCCTCCCCAAATTTCCCCCAAAAGCCCCCAGCACCCCCAGACCCCGCTAAAACCCCCTCAAGTTCCCCCAGACCCTCCCCAAATCCCCCCAAACCTCCTCAAGACCCCTCCCCAAATTCCCCTCACGACCCCTCCAGGACCCCTCACCTGTCCCTGCGCCTCCTCAGCAGCTCCCGGAGCCCCCGTGCTCTCCCAGCGCCTCCCCGCTCTCTCCAGCGCCTCCCGCAGGTCCCGCCCGAGCCAGGGCGGCTCCCTGGGTCCCTGAGGGGGTCCCGGGGCAGCGGGGGGGGGGGGTGCCCGGCCCCGGGGTCAGGGGGGGCTGCTTGGCCTCGGCTCTGATTGGATGGGGCGGGCGGGGAGGCGGGAGTTGCTGAGGAGATGCCCGGTGCTTGGTTGGTTTTTCTGGAGGCGCAGTGATTGACAGGACAGAGGGGGGAGGCGGGCTTTGCCAAGGGAGGCGCGCGGTGATTGGTTGGATATAGGCAAAGAAGGCGGGCGTTGCTGAGGGGAGATGCCAGGTGATTGGTTTGTTCAGCTCGTGAGAGGTGAGGTTGTCTGAGGGAGGCGGTGGCGGTTGGAGGGAGGAGAGAGTTGCTGAGGGAGGCGTGCGGTGATTGGTTGGTTTGGGACAGGGTGCAAACCCGTGATTGGTTAATTTGGGGACGAAGCATCCAGTGATTGGATGGTTTGGAGATGGGGCGCGGATGCTATTGGCTTGGGAAAGGTCCGGGAGTTTTAAGGAACATTCCCGTTTTTTTGGAAAAACTCTTGATTTTTTAGGAAAAATCCCACTTTTTTAGAGGAGAAACATTCCCAGATTTTTTGACCCCACATGACCCCAAATATCCCAAATAACCCCAAAACACTCTAAATAAACCCCAAATAACCCCCAAAACCCAAACAATACCTAAAAAAAAATAACCCCAAAAAATCCAAATAACCCCAAAAAACAAAAAAAACCCAAACTAAATCCAAAAAACCCCAAATGATTTCAAGTACACCTAAAAAAAACCCATATACACCAACATAAAACCCAAGAACCCCAAATAATTCCAAATAAGCCAAAAAATAAACCCAAATAAAATACCCAAATAAACCCAAATTTCCAAATAACCCCAAATAAACAGAAATAAACCAAAGTAAAACCCAGATAAACCCCAAACAGTCCATAAAATAACCCCAAATAAACCCCAAACAATCCTAAAAAACAAACAACCCAAGTTAACCCCAGTTCCTCCTGTCCCCACCCCAAAACAGATCCCGACCAATCAGAACACGCGGCGCTGATGACGATCCAGTTGCTGGGCAGAAACTCAGAGTGTGGCCCCCTCAGCGATTTTCAGCCAATCAGCGCCCGGCCCGACTCTGACTCATCAGTTCCCAGGCACAGACCAAGGCCTCTCACTGCGGTAAATAATCAGAGACCACACGGGGATAATTTCCAGCCAATCAGAGCGTGTCTCGCTGATGACTCATCAGTTGCCAGGATCGGAATTTGGGGAGGGGGAGGGTGACCCTGGGGATGGGGTGGGGACCCCAAATTAATCCAAAACGGGTCAGGACCCCAAAACAAAGCAGGAGGGGCCTGGACCCCAAAACCAACGAAGGGGGGGGATTGGGGAGCGATCCCAAACCAAACAGGGAGAGCAGGGAAAAGAGGGGGGGGACCCCAAAATTGAGCTGGGGAATGGGATCCAAGGGGATGGGACCCCAAAATTGAGCTGGGAGGTGGATAGGGACCCCCAAACAGGATGAAGCCAATTTTGTTCCTGGAATATGTAAAGTAGTTTATGGATATGCAAAAAAAGTCTATGAATATGCAACAGGCTGATGTAATGGGAGACAAGGACCATTGAGCAAAGGTTGTTATGGCCACCAAGGACCCCCAGTTATTTTTGGGGACACCCCTAATTAATCTGGTTTTAATTACATCAGCCTCTTGCATATTCATGGGCCCTCATGCATATCCATAAACTAATTTACATATTTCAGGAAGTATTTCACATGGCCCCTCCTTTGGCATGTCTCCCCATTTAAGGAGAGTCCCTGGATAGGAAAATGTAAATCCCACTCCCTCTGAATAAAAAGAATATTAATATTAATATTATTATTAAAAAACTATTAAAATAATTTATTAATTTTTTAATGAAATCTAGGGGCTCTCAAAGGGGAGTAGAAATAAGAGTTCTTTATTAGGAAAAATTAAAAATACAAATGCAGTAGTACAAACAAAAAAAAAAAAACAGTGACAGAATCAGAATCCTCTGGGAATCCAGTGGGAAAAGATGAAATTTTGGGAATCCAGTGGGAAAAGGGCTGATCCTCAGTGAATGCAGTGGGAAAAGCTTTATCCTCAGGGAATCCAGTGGTGAATGAGGATGATCCTTTGGGAATCCAGTGGGAAAAGGGCTGATCCTCCAGGAATCCATTTCT
Organism: Emberiza elegans; assembly: GCA_024865655.1. Lineage (NCBI taxonomy): Eukaryota > Metazoa > Chordata > Aves > Passeriformes > Fringillidae > Emberiza > Emberiza elegans. The sequence goes on along the minus strand of JALJVW010000115.1, from coordinate 50,989 downwards.
TACCCCCAAAGACAGGGCAAAGGCAGGGCCATGGGGTTTTTATAGGGTATCCCAAGGGTGGAGTTGGGGTTTGGGTCAGGGGAGGAGTTCTTAGCAACACAAGAAGGGGGAGATCAAATTCCTGCCACTTAGCTCCAGCAGCACTCCGAACAGAATGTGTCCCCAAATCCTAAATTCCCTCTAAAACAACTGAGAAATTGTGGAACTTCAGATATATTCCATCAATTTCCTTCATTTAACCCAGTTTTGGGTGTTTTTAAGGGATGAAGGTGAAGCAGAGGAAAATTAAGGTTAAACCAAAAGGACAAGCAGCCAGGTGTGTTCCCAACATGGATCACAGGGAATGTGAGTGACCAGGGCTGTGCCCAAAGTGCCTCCTCCAGGGGGGATGGAGCTGGAGCAGCGCACGAAGCTCTGCCCACACTCGGGGCACTCACAGGGCTTCCCTTACCGGTGCCTCCGTTGGTGTTGGGTCAAGTTAGAGCTGCTGGAGAAGCTCTTCCCACACTGGGACACTCGTAGGGCCTCTCCCCTGTGTGGATGCGCTGGTGGGGTGATGAGGTGGGAGTTGCGCTTGAATCCCTTCCCACAGTCGGGGCAGCGGAAGGGCCTCTCCTCTGTGTGAATCCGATAGTGCTGGAGGAGATGGGAGCTGGTCTGAAACCTCTTCCTGCATTTATCACACTCGTAGGGCCTCTCCCCTGTGTGGATCTTTTGGTGGACGATCAGGCTGGAATGCTGCCTGAAGCTCTTCCCACATTCCCCACACTCGTAGGGCTGTTCCCCAGTGTGGGTCCTCTGGTGGCTGATCAGGTGGGAGCTCTGCCTGAAGCTCTTCCCACATTCCTCACACCTGTGGGGCCTCTCCCCAGTGTGGGTCCTTTGGTGGCTGATGAGGGTGGAGCTGTGGCTGAAGCTCTTCCCAAACCTCTTCCCTCTCCCCAGTGTGGATGCGTCACTGCATGACAGGGGCGTTCTGCCTGAAGCCCTGCCCAGTGTGGGGGCCTCCCTCTGTGTGCAGTCCGATGCAGGAGATGGGAGCTGGTCTGAAACCTCTTCCTGCACTGATCACACTCGTAGGGCCGTTCCCCAGTGTGGGTCCTCTGGTGCCTGATCAGGTGGGAGTTCCACCTGAAGCTCTTCCCACACTCCACGCACGTGTGGGGCTTCTCCCCATCATGGAGCTGCTCATGGAGCACCAGCTCCGAGCTCTGGCTCCATCTCCGGCCGCCTTCCCGGCCCAGGCTGGCTCTTTCCCCCTCAGATCCCCGCCAGCTGCGTTTGCAGCCCCTCCTCGTGCGGCATCTCCGGGGCTTTTCCTCCCCATTGGCTTCCTGCGCCGTGGAGCCGCTCAAAACAGCCTCTTCCACCAGGTTCTGCCGTGGGCATTTGTCCTCCCTGCTCTCCATGCTCAGCTCCTGCTCTGGGGGAGGAAGGACAAGGACAGGATGGGATTTGCCTCCGTGCCACAGGCAAGGGCAAGGAGATCCCCCCAGGGCTGAGCTGCAGCCCAGGGCTGTGCTGGGCTGGGAGATGGAGCAGCACAGAGGGGAAAGGGGCACTCATCGCCAGCTCGGGGCTGTGCACAAATCACAAACAGGACGGGACTGCCAGGAACGCCTCCTGAGCTGTTTTATTTTCCACCATCTGTCTCATTACTTGGTTATGACAATGGGAAGATGCCAGCAGCTCACATCCCAGGTAGCAGACAAAGAACTTCATGTTAAACACTTACTTAAAGGTTTTTGACCAATCACACAAAGCAAAAGCATATTGACAGTAGTTCTATCCAAGCACTATAAGCACATTGATGGTTAAAACAATGCTTGCTTATTTCAGATACAATACCTGCTTGTAAGCCCTAAAACACAATGCACAGAGCTCCATTATTTAATATTGGAACTTCCTAATACCTTGCTAGATATACTTTTCTGCAGGTTAGGGACTTATTCTAGATAAATGTTAATGCACAGACCATTGTTCTATTTCTCCCTACTTTCTACTTCTTATATAATTTTTCTGCTGACCAATCTTATGGCTGCTGCAAAGCTCTAATCACAGTTCTACTGTCTCTGAGGCTTGTCTTTTGCAGCTTTCCCAAAACCCTCTGATTTTAAGGACTCCCAGAGACACTGACTTCCTCCTCACCTTCCTCAGTGTCCCAGGGCATCTTCCTCTTCCTCGCAGCCTGCCAGGGGTTGGCAATGGGAAATCCTGGTTTGGGGAAACAAATGGATGAGCACAGTTGAGTTTGAAGGTCCCTCTGCCCAAGTCCATCTCTACAAGTCACTGGACACCTGGGCTCCAGAAAACCCTCCCAAACACCAAGATTCAGCCCTGAAAAAAAGCCTCCCAGGAGTTCCCCATCCCTGGTCCCTCCCCTTGGTGTTTGGGGGTTCCCCCTGTCCCAGCTGCTGGGGTCACGCTTGGATTGGGGGTCCCCCTTCTCCTCGGTGCCCGCCCTGCCCAGGCTGCTGGCAGTCCCAGCAATGCCAAAAGCTCCCCCCTTGGCTCTCCCCATTTCGGGATGCCGGGGCTGTTTGGGCTCCCGGGCTCCCTTCTCCCCTCATTCTCTGCTCTGGGCTGCAGCGGCTCCAAGGAGTCCCCCTGCCCCTCTCCAGGCTCTTGAGGCTCCCGCCAATGGCGGCGCCCCCCCCCCCTCTGGGCTCCCCACTTTGGGCTCCTGGGGACACAGGGCTCTGCTCCTCCAGGCTGCCTCTGCCGGCAGCCCGCCACCGCCACCCCCGATGTCCCCCCCCGGGGCCTTTTCCGCTCAGCCTTGGACTTCTTCATTCTCCAAACATCCCCCAAAACCCAACTGGGAGCAACTGGGAGTGACTGGGAACATGCTGGAGAGAACTGGGCTACACTGGGAGATACTGGGAGGGACTGGAACAAAAGGGAGGGGGAAAGAGAGCAACTGGAACCATGTGGAAAACAACTGGTTCATACTGGCAGGGACTGGGAGCACACTGGGCTCATCTTTGGATCATACTGGGAGGGACTGGACTAATACTGGGAGGATCTGAGAGCAACTGGGAACACACCCTGCACATCATCCCCCCATACTGGGCCTGACTGGGAGCAACTGGGAGCACGCTGGGAGCAAATGGCATCATAGTGGGACTGACTGGGTTGATCTGGGAAGCAACTGGAACCATGCTGGAGGCAGCTGGGACCATACTGGGAGAGATTGGAAGCAACTGGGATTATACTGGGACCACACTGGGAGGGCTGGCATGTGACTGGGATCAAACTGGAGCTTACTGGGATCATATTGGGGTTGAAAGGGAGTGACTGGGATCACACTTTGGGCTACAGGGGAGCAACTGAGAGAAACTGGGATGATGCTGCAAGCAAACTGGAGGAACTGGGAAGGACTGGATACATGCTGGGGAAAACTGGGATATACTGGATGTGTCTGTAACCATACTGGCGTGACTGGAACACACTGGGAACAACAGAGCTTATGCTGGGAAGAACTGGGACCACACTGGGGGCAACTGAATCAACACTGGAGGCAACTGGGACCCTGCTGAGAGGGACTGGGACTATTCAAGGGGCAACCGGGATCATACTGGGATCACAGTGAGAGCAGCTGGGTCCATGCTGGGTTAGACTGGGATTACACTGACGGTGACTGGATTCACACTGGGATTGGCTGTGAGCAACCAGGAGAAGGTGGGAGTGACTGGGAGCATGCTGGGGGTGACGGGGAGAAACTGGGAGATACAGGGAGATACAGGGAGACACTGGGATATACTGGAGGCTCCTGGGGTCATGCTGGCATTGACAGGGAGCAACTGGGATCACACTGGGGCACTGGCATTAGACTGGGAGTGACTGGGATCATAATGGGAATGGCTACAATCATACTGGGATTAGAGTGGGTGTGATTGGACCCTGACTGGGGGTTACTGGGAGCTACCAGGCCCATGCTGGGAGCCAACTGGGGACATAACTAAAGGAACTGGGAGCAACTGGGATAAAACTGGGGTCAAGTGAACCATGCTGTGGTAACTGGGAGTGCCTGGGAATGACTACAAGAATGTTCAGGCCAACTGGGATATACTGGGAGTGTCTGAGGCCATATGGCTGGTGACTGGGACCAGACTGGGTCTATTTTAATTGGACTATGCTAGGGACAACTGGGAGAACTGGGAATACACTGGATGAAAGTGGCAGGAACTGGGAGCAACTGGGACCTTGCTGGGAGCAAATTGCATCAGCATAAGGAATGACTGGGAGTGCCTGGGCTCATACTGGGAGCAGCCACTCCCGGCCCCGGCAGCCCCGAGCCCCTTTCCCGGCCATCCCGCCCCTCCAGCCCCAGCACCCCCCCATTGCCGGGGTCCCGGCAATCCCAGGGGTCCCCCCCTCTCGGGGTCCCCGCTTTGCCCTCCTGGGGCTCTCCTCTCTCTGGGCTCCCGCTCGGGGAAGCCGCGGCGCTCCCGGGGCTCCCCAGAACCGCTGTCCCCCCGCCGGTGCCGCCGCTCCCGCGCGGTCCCCACGTGGCCCCGGCAGAGCTCGGAGGGCCCGGCCGGGCAGCCCAACCCCCACCGCGGGGGGACCCGCATCCCCCCGCCCCCCGCCGGGGCTCTGCCGCCACCCGCACCGGGACCCCCAAAAACACCTCCCGGGGACCCCCGATGTGCCCCCGAGGGCCATCTGCGGCTCGGCTTTGGAGCCCTGCCAGCTCCAAACATCCCCCCCAAAAACCCCAAACCCAGGCACCCCCCGGCAGATTTCGGGTGAGTTCCCCCTCCCGGGTACCTGTGGGATGGGGGCGATGCTCCCGGGGTGCTGCGAGTTCAGGCAGCGCCGGAACCCCGCGATTCATCCTCCCTCTCCGGCCGCCGCTTCCTGCTGCTGCTCCGCCTCTTCCTCCCTCCCTCCTCCTCCTCCCCCGCTCCCGGAGCCCTCGCAGCCCGCGGGAGGGGCGGGCATGGAGCCGGGACAGGTCGGAACGGAGCGAGGGGTGGGGGGGTGCCAGGAGTGGCAGTGACTGGGCTGTACTGGGATCATCCTGGGAGCAGCTCCTGGGGACTGAGTTCTACTGGGATCATCCTGGGATCATCACTGGGTGAGGGGGAGCAGCGCGATGGCTCCAGCGCTGGGGCTGGGGGCGCTCCTGGGGGCCAGGGGGGAGTGGGACCCCCGGCCCTGGGACCCTGAACCGCCCCTGCCGGCACCGGGACCCCCTGCTCCCCTTATCCTGCACAGGGACCCCCTGCTCCTCTGGCTCATGGGGTGCCCCCTGTGCGTGGTCCCCATTTCAGGCCCCGGGGTACCCAAGGGTCTCCCTTGTCCATGGTCCCACCATCTCCAGGCTGCCGGGGTTCCCCTATCCGGGCTCCCCGTTCCGGGCTCCCGGGGTCCCCCTTATCGGGGTGTCCGACCCCGCAGGCTGCAGAGGCTCCCCCAGCTCCGGTGCCGCCCTCTCCGCTCCCGCAGCCCCCAGCCCGCCGGTCCCGGGCGATCCCCCCGTGGCTCCGGGCTGACGATGCAGCGCCTGCCCCGGGCAGCCCAGCCCCCCCAGGGAGGGCCCCACGCACCCCGGCCCAGCCCAGCCCGGGCTCTGCCGCACCAACACCGGGACCCCCAAAATTCTGCCGGGCCGGAGCCGCCGAGGGGCGCCCGGCCCTTGGCCCTGCTATAGATCCATATTGCAATATTGGCTTTGTGCAAATATTAACAGGGATTCTATATGGGTGGGGTTAAAATAACTTTGTTATAAAGATACAGTTTTTATTTCTGTTGGTAATTAAGCTTAGACATTGTGAAAAAACGCCAATCACTTGTTTTTTTAAAATTTTAAAAGTTTAATAGTAATAAAATGGTTATAAAAATAGTAATACAATTAGAGTAATAATAATTTGGACAAATTGAATTAGGACAATATGAGACAATAGTAAATTAAAAATCCCAAATGTAGAGTACAAAGCACTGCATTTGAAACTTAAAGGATTGTAAGAGAAAGTCTTACCACAAGCACTTTAAGAACATTTACCTTTCAACAGGCAGATGATATATCTGCCTGCAACACATATCAAATTTCACTTTTACAACCTCTGAACAGTAGACATAAAAGTAAACAAATATATACTCACAGAAATCTGTATTTCTTAAAGACAGAATTATGAAAGTTGGAGGGGGCAAAAATTTACTTTTTATACAGTATCAACTATCACAAACAAAAAAAACCCCATTAAATTCTCTGCATTTAGACTGTGTGAAAAAAACCTCCAAATTTCAGCTTCATTTCCAATTGTTCTTGATTTTGTCATAGACTGCAACCTGTAAGATCACTCTTGGAATTGAAACTCATTCATTTACCTATTTTGCTCTTCTTGCAGCAAGCTTTTCAAATTGGCAACAGAAGTCTCAAACTCCTCTGTCAGGGCTGCAAGCAAAGCTTTCATTTTTTTACATTCTTCCTCCTGCTCTTCCTTTTCTCCAGTAACCTGAATTAATGTTTTCACTCTAGTCTGGAATTCAGTTTCCAGGTTCTTTTGAGTAACCTTCAAAACATGGTATCATTTCTAAACATCTTTTGCAACAAACAGCTACAGCTGTTTCATGTCTAAAGTATCCATAATTATTTATGCAAACACTCATCTAGTCTATTTCTACTGTGTAAAACTATAAGCAAGGGGTACCTCTGCCTTTTGCAATGAAATTTTAGCCTCTTCCAGCTCTGCCCTCAAATGTTCTTTACTGACCCTGGGATTCCTTTAACATTTCTTCATTTTGTACTAAAAAAAAAAGATGTTTATATTTTTAAAAATAGGATATTTACTAAAAAATGCTGCTAAAATTGAAAATTACATACATTTAAAGAATTTAACAAAGACCAATGGTACTGACATCATTTACTATAAAATAATATATAAAATTTGAATATAGATGGCTTAAAAATATTGAAAATCAAGTTCTGAAAAGTAAGTTTCCTCAGTGACATCTGCCTGACTGTAAATTTGCAAAACTGAAGCAACATATTTTCCCCTTGCAATTTTCAAAAGCTCTCACTGCTTGACTCACCCTAAAAACTGCCCTGCCAGTCCTGCTCCCACATGAGCAGCTCCTGTTCCAAACAAAAATAAGGCCTTCAAGGCCCCAAAATTCTGCTGCCAACAGCAACAGAATAAAATTATCATGACCCTGTTTCCTATGCTTCTATAAACAATTAATAAATAATAAATAAAACAATAATAAATAAACAATCATAAACAATTACATTTAAATTTTGCTTCTAAAACAATTACATTTAAACACAGCAGGCAGAACTCTTACATTTTGCTTCCATTAAGTCAGCAATCTCATTTTGTGACGTCTGCAGCTGAGCCTTGATGTCTTTTATGACATCATCTTTTTCATCTCTCTGTATGGTAAGAGCTGAAATCTAGAAAAATGCAAGAAATATCATCATGAAGTCTGGAAAAGGGACAGATATTAATTTTCATTTGTACCCAGGTATGATAAGCAGACATTTTGCTGTCATTCAAGTTAGATTAGACAGATAGATAGATAGATAGATAGATAGATAGATAGATAGATAGATAGATAGATAGATAGATAGATAGATAGATCAGATGATAGATAGATAGATAGATAGATAGATAGATAGATAGATATTTGATAGATATAATATTTGTCTAGATATAATCTTAGCCAAATATATTGATCAAGTCACATTACTCTAAACAAAAAAGTTCTCCAATTCAAAATCAAACCATAAATTCCAGTAGACTAAAGGTACTGAAACATCACTAAACTTAGCAGAATTTGACTTAAATGCAGCTTCAGATGTTATTTTGTCTTTTTTACTAATACCCAGAAACACTTCTTGGCTCTTGCATTGCCCCTTTAGTCCCAAATAAAGCTCTACATATTAGATGGTAAAATGAGCAAACCTGCTTTTCCTTTTGACTGACTTCCAGTTTGCATTCTTTTTCAAACTTGTCCACTTTTTCTGCTTCTTCTTTTACTTTGGAGATAGAGTAACATCCATAGTTAACATTCTAGCTGAAATATACTCCAAGTTCAATACAACTTCCAGTTTAAGATTGCTTGGAATTGTACAGCTGTACCATTTGTTTCCCAAGAGTAATTGTTGAGGCAATGTTTGATTTTATAATCAAAATACAAACAGAAAAGAGCATGTGAAAATGAAACAGGAACATACCAGGCTATACACACAGAGAGAGAGAGCATTCAGCTAAAGTTTCTGTAGCTATACACTAGTGCATTATCATTTAAATAAACAAACTATGTGAAATAAGTATTGATCTCTAGACTGTACTTCACAGACAAAACTTCAATTTTGAGTGACTGTTTGAAAAATAAAGTTCCAGATTTGGCCCAGTGGAACAGCAATAGAAGGGGCCAGGCAGTGAACAAAGGCAGCAGGAATAAAAGAAGGGTCCCAGTGTCCCAGTGTGACCTGCTCACCATTCCAGCACCTCACATCTCTCTGCCCTGACACTGCATGTGTAATACAAGCTATGAAGTACAAAACTGAGCCAGCTGCATAAACACAATAAACACAATTCTCACATTTGAAACTCATTTCCAATCTGTCGTTCTCTGCTTGCACACGAAGCTCTTCAAATGCCACTGTCATTCTCTAAAAACAAAATTTAATATTTGAAGTTCATTATGGAAACCCTGGAAGTTCTCCAGGGGCTGCTGCCCACCTCAGCCATTCTGAGGAACCAGCAGGTGGGTGAAACAGAGCCCAAAAAGAAGACAGAAGTTGTGGCAGTGACCCAGCACTAAGCACCCATCACACAGATCACAGGGATCTACATCCCACACACTGCTGCACTTTCTCCACTGAATGTGTTTTATATAACACAAAAATAATTCTTGAAAAGGGATTGAAAACCCAACTTCCTGCATCACACATGACATGCTACACACATGATGGATACAAACAGTATCCCAACATAAACATGGAACTCAGCTCAGCTCACATTACTCACATTCCTTTCATCAAGCTTGGTCACTTACTTCTATATTGCTCTGAAGTTCCTCATACAATTGTATTGTATTTTCCTTTTCCTGTTCATCTATCAAAGCAAGAACATATGAGAAAGTTTTTCTTTTGAACAAGATGCCAGCTACCCAAGTCATAATACTTAATCAAAATAATGAATTTAAAAAGGAATTCTCAGCCATCTTATTAAATAAGTCATTATGAAACACAGTGCCAAAAGTTACAGAATCCAGGGAAAATGTGTATTTCATTGAAACATTAAGCAAGCTCAGCTTTTAAATTTCCTTCCTAAGATATTTTTTTTCTGTGACAAGTGTAATTCTGGATCAGTTTATGTGACCATATTAATTATTATAGTATTAATGCTGTTGAATAATAATGTATCAAAACTGTTAGTATTTATAAACTGTAATCTGGGGTTTAGCACTGAATTTCTTCCTATCAGCAGATACCTATAACCACAGAGCTGTCATTATAAAATTGCAGCAACACTCCATGCCCATATTTTCCTTCTTTCCTTTCACTTTTGTAATTGATACTATTTTTTTTCCTAAGAAAACAATTAAAAGAGAACAGTAAAAAAAAACAGCTATCAAAAAAACAACAGTACATCTATATACAAGTGTTTCTAGAATTAAAGCTAAAAAGAAATAGACACTTCTTAAGTATCCACAATCAAGTTAGTAAAACTCTAATGATTATAGTAACAATTCTAAATTGCATATAAAGTAGAATTTCCAATCAAGAACATATTTTAAAACCTCAAGAATTTAAACTTCATCAAGTTATCCAACTGTCTTGGCTTGTTCAGTTTCATGAGAAGAATTCCAGTTACTCATTATACCTTGGGGTTAAGACCTTTTTTCCCCACAAATGTGTGATGGCTGAAAACAGGAAATGTCAGCTCTGGAAATTTGTTCCAGAGTGCTGGGAATTCAGAGCAGATTCTACTGCCTAAAAACAGGCATGAAGTGTCACTTCTTATGCCTTAATATATTCCCAGTGTGTGGATGGGACTGCAAACCTCCAATGGGCTGAGCAGCCCTGAGGAGCCCTGCCCTGCTCTGCAGTGGCTGCCAGTGCCAGTCAGGGCTGTGGGCACTGCCCCAAACCTGGATCACTGTTTGGGCACCCAAAGAGCTCCCAGGCTGGCAACCTTGCAGCAAACAATTCCACTGGCTTCAAAAGCCCTCTGGATTCAGCATTACAAACCAAAAGTCTGTTAGACCTGGGGCTTCACTTCCAATTTTGTGAGCCACTTAAAATTCACTTCTCATTCTGAGAGCCACATCCAGTCAATCTCAACTGGAGAACTTATCTGAACAGCACAAGAAATTTCTTCTTTCTTCTGTTTGTGAATTTAGAGCAAGCTAGAAGTACATTTACTCTGATAAATAACTAAAAAAGCATTTACATTTGCTGGTCTTCTCTGTGAAGCGAGTGTAGGTTTCCTTGAGCAGATTACACAGATGCCTCAAAGCAGCAGCTCTAAAGGAGGGAAAAAATACCATGTTTGCACAGGAGTGCACAGTACTTTGTGTACCTAAGGAGTAACAATGGAAATGACCTTCAAAATTTAACAGCTACATAAAACTGCCCACGTGAAAACGGATTATTTCCACCACAAAAATATATACTTGGTTCTGTTACTTACTCTTTCAAGAGATCTTTATTTTCACATATCTCATCTTCCAGTTTCAAATGGAGTTTTTCATTTTCCAGCTAATTTCATGGGGAACAGATGCAAAAAGACACTGTTATTGAAAAATCTATTAGAAATGCACTTTGACTTCTCAAATCCCTCATGAAAAAGTAATTTAGGGCATCAGTAGACAGAAGTCTGTTTTATCTGGTATTACATGCTGAGTCATCTCTTGCATGAGAGATGCAATAATTAATGAACAATAATTTACCAGCAAATGACACACTTACAGGTATATTCTTCATACACACCCTCACATAGGACAGGTGCCTGCAACTTCTCAAAATAATCATTTTCTCAAGGCACAAACCAAACTACAACAGTCTTTAATATGTAATTGTATCAATAATAGTGTCATACTGAATCAGGAAGCACTGAACTTCATCCATTCAATGTACACTATACAATACTGGCCTGCAGTTCTTGAATGGCTTTATTCTGTGCTTCAATAATCTTTCTATGCTCTTGGAGTTTTCTTTCTTTCTGGTTTAGTTCTGATTCCACAGTCAGTTTCCACTGCTTGATCTTCTCAGCCTCTTTGTAGAGTTTTGAGAACAATTCATTCATTGTTTCTGGATTCTATTAAAACAGGTTCCACAATTTAATCTCAAATACTATTTAATTAATAGTACATAATATCTAATTAATGCTGTTGTAGATAATGTATTTATCTCTTAGAAACATCACAAGAGTAATATTTTTCCACAGATGTTGATATAAGTTTATATATGATCAGGAGCCCAAGTTTAAATCTTTGTGCATCCTCTGTGTATGTATCAAAAGGCATTACAGAGCACATGGGAGAAACAACTACAATGAAATATCCCAAACTCCCTTCAGACATCACCAAATAGATGAGCTTAAAGACATGGATAACTGCAGTCCACCAAAATCAATAAAAGTTTTGCCAGAATTATCGGTGAAGCCAAAATTCCTTCTAGCAGGTTCTTCACACCATTTCTGTCCTCTCCTTCTGACAGACACTGCTGAGTTAAGTAAAAGCAGCTTCAGAGACTTTGCCCAAGAGTACCTGTGATATTGCCATGAACACACAGAATCACAGAATCACAGAATAATGAGGTTGGAAGAGACCTCTCAGATCATCGAGTCCAACCTGTGCCCTAACACCTCCACTCTAGCACCAAGGGCCATGTCCAGTCTTTTTTAAACACATCCAGAGATGGTGATTCTACCACCTCCCTGGGAAGAGCATTCCAGTGCTTCATTATTCTTTTGGTGCATTTTTTTTCCCTAATATCCAACCTATCCCTTCCCTGATGTAGCTTGAGACTGTGTCCTCTGGTTCTGTCAGTGCTGCCCGGTGGAAGAGACCGACCCCACCTGGCTACAACCTCCCTGCAGGAAGCTGTAGAGAGAGCAATAAGGGCACCCCTAAGCCTCCTCTTCTCCAGGCTAAACAGCCCCAGTCCTTCAAACGTTCCTCACAGGGCTTGTGTTCCAAACCCCTCACCAGCCTTGTTGCCCTCCTCTGGATGTGCTCAAGCATCTCAACGTCCTTCCTAAACTGAGGGCCCAGAACTGGACACAGCACTCAAGGTGCAGCCTCAGCAGTGCCGAGCACAGGGGCAGAATGACCTCCCTGCTCCTGCTGGCCACACCATTCCTGATCCAGGCCAGGATGCCATTGGCCTTCTTGGCCACCAGGGCACACTGCTGGCTCATGTTCAACCGGCTGTCACCAGCACCCCCAGGTCCCTTTCTGCCTGAACACTGTCCAGCCACACTGTCCCCAGCTTGGAACGTTGTAGGGGATTTTTGTGGCCAAAATGTGGAACTCAGCACTTGGACTTATTAAACTTCATGCTGCTGGACTCTGCCCATCCATCCAACTGATCTAAGTCTCTCTGCAGAGCCCTCCTTCCTTCCAATAGACCAACACAAGCTCCCAGCCCAGTGTCCTCTGCAAATTTACTAATGAAGGACTCGATGCCCTCATCCACGTCGTCTATAAAAATATTGAACAGAGCTGGTCCCAGCACAGAGCCCTGAGGGACAGCACTGGTGCCTGGCTGCCAGCTGGATGCAGCACCATTCACCAGCACTCTCTGGCCCGGCCATCCAGCCAGTTCTGAGCCCAGCACAGAGTGCTCCTGCCCAAGCCATGGGCTGCAGCTTCTCCAGGAGTGTGCTGTGGGAGACAGTGCCAAAGGCCTTGCTGGAGCCCAGACACACAACATCCACAGCCTTTCCTGCACGCACCAGGCGGTCACCTGCTCACAGAAGGAGCCCAGGTTGGTCAGACATGACCTACCCTTGGTAAACCCATGCTGGCTGGCTCTGATAGCCTGGCCATCCTGTGAGTGCTGTGTGATAGCACTCAGTGTGAACTGCTCCATTATCTCACCTGCTACTGAGGCCAGGCTAACTGGCCTGGAATTACCAGGATCCTCCTTCCTACCTTTTTGTAAATGGGTGTCACACACTCTGGCCAGTGCCCAATCATCTGGAACCTCTCCAGTGAGCCACGACTCCTGATAAATGATGGAGAGAGGCTTGGCAAGCTCATCTGCCAGCTCCCTCATCACCCTGGATGGATCCCATCTGGACCCATGGATTTATAAATATCCAAGTGTCCCAGCAGTTCTCTGCTCACACACGGAGCAGGAAGGAAAACCACCACCCTTGTGCCCTTAGAACACCTTGAAAGTGTCCTACAAGCAGTGCTGGGCCAGTGGTCGAGGCAGGGAGAGCAACACACGAGCCCCAAGGGCCCTTTGGTTCACTTACAACACCCCCAAACACCATCCTTGTTTTGGCTGCATCACAGTTTTGTTACAGTCCTGAGGGTACTTTAATAGCTTAGGATTAAAAAAGTCTAAAAAGTTGTCAGGGATATGAAAATCAGCAGAGAGAGCACAAGAAATGTGTTTTATTTTGTGGTAGCAAACAGTGTTTTGTAGCTGCAAAGTACAGAAGCTACTGCAAAAAAAAAAAAGAGCTGTACTGAGTTGTGCTAAAGCAGAGATCTGCTGGTAAAGACACTGTCAAAAGAATCCAGTGCTTGAGGAAACCACTGAATTCATTGTTTTACAGATAAAATAAAGCCAGACAAGGCAATTGGGATAATCTGCTTCAGTTTTCCAAAGAATACTCTGACTTCAACCCTTCTGCCCCTCAACAGAATATTCAGAAGCAGTTCCACAAGGATACTTAAGTGTTTAAATCTTACTCTAATTAAAGCTCATAGACTTCACAGGCACTTCAAACAAAAAAAAAAAACAACAACAACATTGCAATCACCTTAATTTTTAAAGATTTGTTTCCAGGCATGTTCACTAAATCACAAATATCTCCTCTAAGTGATTCAGCTTTAAACAGGAGACAGAAAACATTATTCCCTTTTGACTACTTCCTTTAGCCCTGAAATATCTACTGAATAATGCTTTAGGCACTGTTTGGGAACAAATTCAAAAGACCCCAAGGAATCAGATGTGCAGAGTTGATACTTAGCTGACCTCTTCATCTACTTCAGAGCAAAAAGTTTCACTTGCTGGGAAATTGTATCTGAAACATGAAGAGATTTTGATCAATGTATTTCTAAAAAAAAAAAAGTAACAGTGAAACTGTATTTAACAGTTACAGATATGAAACTGTGAGACTACTCATGAAAATTAAAACTTGACAATATATAAAAATCTAAAGAAGGTGCATGGCAAATATTCCAATCGTACCTGAATCAGTGATTTCACCACGGTTCGACACATCGAATGGCAGCCTAAAGTCATCATCTGAGCATCTGTTAAAACCCTGCACAAATTTAAATATTAGTTTCTTATGGGTAGATTTGTAAAGAAAGAATTATAAAATCCAGGGAAAAAAATCCCTAGGGATGATGTGAAAATAGAATTTGTCATTAATAAAACAGCTGCCTACAATTTTCAAAGCCCAAGGTATTGGTAATGGCTTTGGAACTCACTTCTTCTTCCTTCCCAGTGGTTTACCAAACTGTTGGTGTCCTGCAGTTTGATTTACAGACTGTGGCCAAAGGGGAGCTTTCAGTGCAGGGAACTCAGCAGCTCCTGCCTGTCTGGGCACTGGTGCATGGCAAAGGACTCAAGGAGACAAATTACTTTTTTTTGAGACCAGTAGTTGATATTTCTTTTTTGCTTTACTTCCAAGGGCACTTCTAAACCATATCTGATTATGTTTCAGCATGAAAATACCCTTTTACAAGGTTTTTAAGTCACAGAAGTTCATCCTGTAAACAGCTAACTCACCTGATGTCAGAATATCCCGTTTGAATCTCAACATATTTCATAAGGAGCTTTGACATGAAAAAAATCTTGTTGAATTCCCATAACTCAGTGTGGGGACAGAACATTTTCACTGCACACCTGATCTGGTGAGACCAAGACACCAACGCCAGTGCCAGCATCTGAGTGGGGCCTGTGGGAATCCACCAAATCAGAGGGTTTTGGGAAAGCTGCGAAAGGCAGGCCCCAGAGACAGCAGAACTGTGATTAGAGCCAAGCAGTAGCCATGAGATGGGTCAGCAGAAAAATTATGTAAAAAGTAGAAAAGAAAGGACAAATAGAACAATGGTCTGTGTATTAACGCTTGGCTAGAATAACTTCCTAAGGTACAGAAAAGTTTATCTAGCAAGATATTAGGAAGTTCTAAGCTTAATAATGTAGCTCTGTGCATTGTGTTTTAAGGCTTACAAGCAGGTATTGTATTCAAAATAAGCAAGGATTGTTTTAACCAAAGGTACGTGTGCTTATAGTGGTTGGATAGAACTACTGTCAATATGCTTTTGCTTTGTGTGATTGGTCAAAAAATTATAAAGTAAGTTGTAACATTAAGTTCTTTGTCTGCTGCCTGGGATGTGAGCTGCTGGCATCTTCCCATTGTCATAACCATGTAATGAGACTGATGCTGGAAAATAAAACAGCTCAAGGCAGTTCCTCAGCAGTCCCGTCCCGTTGGTGATTTGTACACAGACCCCGGCCGGCGATAGAGCCCTGCTCGCTCTCTGGGCTGAATTACCCACATCAAACGCGGACTTACAGCACAGAGCAGATGCTCGAGAAGATGATTCCCTTCAGTTTTGATAGAAAACAACAACAAAAGTCTTGGAAATTCAAACCGAAGATGTCTGTGCATATGCCACTCTAGGCATACGCACAGAAATGAGTCCAGCGCAGGAGCCGTCCCGGCCCATGCAGGGGCAGGTGTGTGTGTGCCCAGCCCTGGGCAGGGGGCAGCCATGTGTGTGTGTGCCCAGCCCTGCCGGGGCAGGGGCAGGTGTGTGTGTGTCCAGCCCAGCCCAAGGGGGCAGGTGTGTGTGTGCCCAGGGCAAGGGGCAGGTGTGTGTGTGTGCCCTGGGGCTCCCGGGCAGGGGCCTCCAGGGGCTCTGCCGGGGGCTCCCCCCCAGCACTGTCCCCGTGTCCCCGGGAAGGGCCCCTGCGCTTTCCCCCCCGTCCCCTCCTCAGCCGCGGCCTCCAGAGCAGCACAGCCCGAGGGGCGGCCGGGGTTGGGGGGGTGTGGTATGGGCCGCCCTCAGCGGCCCCCGCGGCCGAGCGCTCACCTGGGATCTGCCCGCAGACACCTGCCCAGCGCTCAGGCGCGGCGGCATGAACAATTTAAAGCGGTTTTCCTTCTCCATGGCTCCGATAAAAGGGCGGGCGGGGGGCGGCCCCAGCTCCCGGCGGCCGCTGAGGGCGGGCGCGGGGGGAAGGCGGCGGCAGCGGCCCCTCAGCGCGGGAGAGGCCTGAGGGGAAGGGGGGTCCCGCCTGTACAGGGAATAACTGGGGAGCCCAGTCCTCCTGTGGGAAAAATGCCTATTGTATGATTGGCTTTTTCGCAAATATTCAAATGAATATTATATGTGTTATGTCAGAAAGTGATGCTGTATTAATGTTTTTTTAGTAGTGTGTTAAATATAGTTTTAGGTGATAACATAATGTTAAAATAGAAACTATGCTATGTGAGATACTTTTTTTTTTTTTAAAGAAAGGACTTGCAGCAAGATAGCAGCCACAGGACACCTAAATCTTTCAGAGAAAGAGAATTTATTGCTCTCTTATCAGAAGAAACAAACTTCTTCCTGCCTGCTCAGCCATGAAGACACCAGGATTAAGAGGAGAAGCTGACACTGACCAGACAGAATCCTGTGTTTGAATGGAATTTATGCATCATGTATGAGGTGTATGAATATGCAACAGGTTATTGTTTTTTTTGGGTTAATCCTCTGTTAAAGTGTGTCCTTTTTTGGGCTTATTTTGCCCAGAAAAAGGTACCTGGATGTCTGTAACTCTTTGTTTCTATTGTCTCATACTGTCCTAATCCAAATTGTCCAAATTAATATTACTCTAATTATATTACTATTTTTATAACCATTTTATTATCATTAAACTTAAAATTAAAAAAAAAAGTGATTGGCATTTTTCACATCCTGTGACCCCCCTTTTGTAAATGGCTCCCCCAGAAACATCGGTGTGTGGGATGTTGTGTGTCAGGCACTGTGTGAAAAATGCCACCAATTCTCTCCTCCAAGGAGTCCATGAGGAGCCTGTGTTGGAGAGGGACCTCAGTGGGAGCCATGAATGCCTGGAGACACTTTGGGTGTTTCCTCTGCCTTTGACTCCTGGCAAGGTTTGTGCAATCTCCTCCCAGGCCCTGAGGTTCAAGGGCTCAGCTCCAAATGCCCAGTGAGGCTCATGAGGATCAAGCAAGTCCTGACAAACCATGGCTCTGCCTTGATTTCCCTCTGCTCCTGTGCAGTTCATTAGGAGGGTTTCCTTTTACAGTTATGGAGAAATAGTTCCAAGAGCTTCTAGGAAATATGCATTCCTATTTTAAAGGGTGTCTTTTATTGCTGTTCTTATTACACAAGAGGTGATGGCAGCATTCAGTGACTGATATTGATGCAGGGACTCTCCTAAGGAGGTCTGGCCTGCTCAGAGAAGCTGTGCCTTGAGCTCTGAGCCAGTGTGGACAACCTTGCTCCACATTCCCCAAGCCCATCGTGTCTCTCCTCACTCACCTGGGACCTGCTTGGCTTGGAGAAGTGGCTGCACACAGCCAAAGAGGGATTTTCCTTCTTTGATTTTTGAAGCCATCTAAAACTCCTGAGTTTCCCCACTGCAAACAGACATCCTCCTCAAGTGTGTGCCAAGCCCAAGCTGCCACCAAGGGCACTCCAGACCTGCCCTGGGCCAGCTCTGAGGGTGGATCATCATCCCAACCTGCACTGGGCCATTGCAAGGGACTGTTGCCATGGACACTGCAGGGACCCCACTGCTGGGTTTGGGTGCCATGGCAACCCCCATCAGTTCAGGTTTCCTTGGAAACCAGCCCAAGGAGCCATTTCTGCAGCCAGGTTCCATGGCCACTTGCCTGCAGAGCTGTTGCTGCCCTCGGCTGCCATGGCAACCCTGAGGACAAAGCGGTGCCAGGGCTGTTCCAGGTACAATTGCAGTGACACTCGTTGGTGCCACCAGGTGCCATGGCAATGGCCACGGGGACCCCCGTTCCTTGGTTTGGTGCCATGGCAACCAATGCCCGGAGCCCTTGTGCTGGTTGGTGGCCATGGAAAGCTGCCCTGGGCCCCTTGCTCAGGGCTGGTGTCAGTGCCCAGAGCCAGAGGGGATCCCTTGCTGGGGGCTGTGCCATGGCCACCTGCCCTGTGCCGCGCTGGCCGCTCAGGGCACCAGGAACCAGCAGCCACCGGCACTGCCAGGGCCAAAGGCCAGGTCAGCCAGACAGAAAGGGGCAGGGCTGGGCACTGTTTCCATGGCAACCGGCACTGGGGGACACCTGGGTCACCTGGCCTGGCAGTTGCCATGGAAACCCCTGGCAGGGACTGAGGGCACAGCCCCTGGCACTGAGACACTGCTGGGCCGGGTGCTGAGCACAGGGCTGAGCACGCAGAGATGGTTTTGTTCTTGCTGAGCTGCAGCAGAGCCAAGGCCTGTCCTGCCCCTCGTCCAGCCACGCTGGGGAGGGGCTGGGGCTGCGGGGGAGCTGGGCAGGGACACAGCCAGGACAGGGGACCCCAACTGAGCCCAGGCATACCCCAGACCAGAGCACATCATGCTCAGGGTATGAAGGGGGGGGAAGGAGGAGGGGGGGGGGATTTTGGAGGGAGGGTTTTTGCCTTGCCAGGTAACACTTAGGCAAGAGGGGGCCCTGTTTCACCAGTGGGCAGGGTCAGTACCAAAGACACAGACACCAACTGAAGGAATTGTGTCATTTATATCATGCACAGCTGCAAAGAATTACAAAAGGATAAGCTCAACAAAAACATCATCATTAGCAAAGAATTACAAAAGGATAAGTTCATCAAAGCACATCAACATTAGCAAACAATTACAAAAGAAGCTCAGCAATCCATCATAACTCATCATTACATTTTGATGACTAACCCCTTGGTGAAACACTAGAGGTGTTTGTGGCAGACAAAGATTCTGGCTGACTGTCAAGGTACACCTTACAGACATCAGTAGTACTTCAGTGACACCGTTCTTCATTCTTTTTTCTCAATCTCATTGGAGTTAGGAACAAGAATTCTGTTGTCCATGGAGCTGGCACCTTTTTAATTCCAGAATAATGCCCCGAGGCCCTTTGCTGTTCAGCTTTACCATGCTGTCTGTGGCTAACAAGGCTTGGGGGGCCTTTCCCCTCTGGCTGGAAGGGGCCGGGTCCCAGTCCCTGAGGGGCACCCAGGCTCCTGGATGGAATTCCTGTGCAAGTCCCTCAGTGTCACAGCAGCCTTCACATGGAGCCCCGTGGGTCAGAGCATTTTCCAAAGGGGCCCTTGGGGCAAACAGGGAGATTTGGTCTGGCAGGATGTGTAAAACAATCTCCTGTCAGATCTCCTTGTTCTCACACACAATCCTCCTTGGCTGCAGGGACACATTCCCATTGTTCCTGCCCAGGGTTCAGGACTCAGAGTTGTCTTTCCTAGGAGCTGTTCCTTCAGCTGCCTCGGGAGGGCCATTTGGCCTCCGGACCCACACTCGGGCTCCATTATTAGGACTGCTGCATCCAAACCCTTCATCTCCACAAACGGTGGTGATTGGAGCTGGATCTCCTTTTTTCACAATCCTTCTTAAAATTGCAATATTGATAATTGTGCTACCCTGTCACAGGGTTGACTAATCCAATCCTGGTCACTATTGTTTAACAGAATTACTGTAATTTCTCCTTGATATTCTGCATCAATTCCTCCTGCCATGACATGAACACTTTGCAAGGCCAAGCTCCAAGGGAGCAGCTACCAAAGCAAAGTGTCCTGGAGGAATCTGAATTCCTGTTTCAGTATTGATAGCTCTCATTTGCTTTGAATTTATCCCAATTAATTCCAATGCATGAAGGCCCAGCCCTGCAGCCTCTGGGCTGGCCCTGCCAGGGGCCATCCCAGCCAGAACAATTTCCCAGGCAGTCCAAGTCTCACTGCCCATGGTTGGATTTGCAAACTGGGGGCAGCCGTGCACAGCCAGGGGGTTTCCATTTCCCCTGTGGGCCATTGTTAAGGGCATGGAGCACATCTGGGAGATGGGTTCTCCATGGGCAAAGGTTCCCATCTCCTCATTTTTTCAACTGCTCTTTTCACAACCCCTTCACACTTTCAACCAATCCTGCAGCTTGTGCATAGTCTGGTACATGAAAAACCCTGCAGGCTTAATCACTGTATTTTTCACAGGAACAGACAAAGCTACCATCACAGTCAGCAAACCCTGTTAGTAATTTCCACTATTTCACCTCATTTTATTTTTATATAATCTCACAAAGTTGACCACTGACATTAGGGTCCTGGCCAATCCTGTTCTGTAGGGTATTTATATATTACATCCCTGAGCAGCCAAAGCTACCAAATTATTATTGTCAGCACTATTTATATATATATATATTTAATATATATTATATATATATATATAGACAATATATATATATATATATATATATAAATATATAAACATATATATATAAATGTCTTATGATACTATAAATATGTATATTGTTATTTATTATATTGATGTTTCACTTGCACAAATGCATCTGAGCTCAAGATTAAAACCTTCTTCTGTTGCTCCATGTGGGAGCATTCCAACAATCATTGTTCCTTCTGAAGGTGCTGTTTCCAATGGACTCTTAACAAATTCATCTTTGTCTGCCCAAACCCACAAGTTCTTTTCCTTTTCCATGTGCAATTTTTGGATGCATTTGAAGCCATCCAGGGGTGCAGCTTCTTTTACCCGACTGCCCCACTGCTCCCACGGGGCTCCCACCTCAGCCCACTCCAGAGCCAGGGAACTCCAGGGAAGGGCTTCCCAGCTGGGAATTTCTGATGGGACTGATTCCTCACATTTCCATTGAACAAGTGACATTTGGTTGGGATCTGGCCAGACTGGGCCAGTTTTGTTTGACCAGTGGGCAAAGTCAGCACCAAAGACACAGACTCCAACTGAAGGAATCAGTGTCATTTCCTGCAGTTCAGAGCAGCAAAGAATCCCAAAAGGAGCAGCTCAGCAATGCACCCAATCATCCCCACCAAAGATTGCCTGCAGTGATTAAGAAAGATCCAGCAGCATTTACCCTCAGCCTTTACCATCCCCCAGATCCACACAGCAGCTGGGGAAGCTGTCACAGCCAAGGGCTGCAGAGCCACTCCTGGGCACTGGGAATTCCTGCAGGTGCCTCCAGCCCCAGGTGAGGCTCCAACCCCGCTGGGAGAGGGCCCAGCTCTGACAGTGCTGAATGAACAAACTGACAGCACTGCTAGTGTGGCAACATCTGGTTTCATCCTCCTCTTGGGGCCCTCCCAAAGCCTGGCCAGGGCCCCAGGAGGAACCAAGGGAGCTGACTTTGATCCTTCAGCCCCAAACAAGGCCAGATGTCAGATTTCATGGCCTTGTCTGGCTTCTAAATACACAAAGGTCAATACATGTTTCACTAAGGAGTGCATACATCTATCACAGTGCTAATGACCATGCCTATTTCATTAGGGAGCAGATACAAAGATAACCTTTGCTTGGAAGGTTCATCCAGAGGCCACCTTGGGCTCAGGGCCTGCTGTCCAGGCCTCACTCAGGGCTGGTGTCCAGGCCTTGGCACTTCAGGGACGTGGTTTAGTGCTGGGCTTGGCACTGCTGGGTGACCGGCTGCACTGGGTGAGCTCAGAGGGCTTTTCCAACAGAAAGGATTCTATAATTCCATTATTCCATCTGCTGAATTCAGCTAGGTCCATGTTAGCAGCATTACTTTGCTCAGAAAGTCTCCTCTTGCCCAGCTCCTGTGGCCTGAGGCTTCAGCTCCTTCAGCTCCTGGTGCTGAGCTGCTCATGCTGAACGAGACGACTCGGAGAGAAGAACACAGTCCATCCAATTCCTTCTGGGACACGGACAGGGGAGGCTGTGCAAACAGGAGCATTGTTTGCTGTGGCCTCCTCTCTGCCCTTCAGGCCTTTCAGCACTTTGAACCAGCCAAGAGCTTTCTCCAAGAGTGCAATGGAGCAGCTGTTCCTGCTCCTGGGTCTGGCTCTCTCCAGTCTCTGCCCTTGCCTGGTTCTGTCCCTCGTGCTGTGCCCTCTGTTCCCCAGGGCTCGCTGGCTGCTGCCCAGGACTGTGGCACTGGCACAGATCCAGTGCTCCAGACCCTCCTTTCTGTGCCCTTGGAGCTGCCTGGGCACAGCAGCCTTTTCCATCTGGAAGCTCCCCATGGACAGGGAGTGCCCAGCTCCATTCCTTGCACAGCCTCCAGGAGCCCAGGGCTGCCATCTCAAGTCCCTGCTGGCACTGGGGGCTCCCAGGTGCCTCAGGCTGCTGTGACACCGCTGCACACGGCAGGGAAGAGGGGCAGGGGCTGTGCTCAAAGTCAGCTCCATGTGCTGCTGCTGCTGCTGCTGCTGCTGCTGCTGCTGCTGTGGGGTCATTTGTGCAGGCCTGGCCCAGAGTCAGGGATCAGATCCTGCCAGTCTCTTCCAGCCCTGGCTGCTCAGAGGTTGGGCCTTGGAGCCTCAGGTGGCCAAAGGCAGCTGCTGCTGGTCCCTCTGTGTGTGCCCGAGTTCAGCAGTGCTGCTCCATCAGTCTGTGCCCAGCAACGGGGAAAAGCCTCAGCCCTGCAGGGCCAGGAGCTGCCGGGCTCTGCCTGAGCAGCTCAGCCAGCAGGAAGGGAGCTGCTCCACACGGGAACCAGGAGCAAAGGACATTCCTTTTGTAGGACATGTTTTCTATTTAAAGGAAAAAAAGGAAAAACAAAACAAATAGGTCAATTGTAAAAGATAAGAATAAAATCCAAGTGTTAGTAAAAAAACACAACATAATGTTAGTGAAAAAAACAAATCATAAATGTAAAGTTACATTCTTTGCATTAAGAGGTAAATGATCTTTTTAAAAAGAGAACTCAGTTATTCACATTGTAAATGTGCTGATGGCATGGATGCATCTTACTGACCTCAGCAGCCTTTTAAAAGATTTTGGGCTTTGTTTCCAACACTGTTATTTGAAATTGTGCTCAAAGCAAGAGGAAATTGCTTTGTGCCCTTCCAGCTCCAAGCAGGACTGGGAATGGAAACTCTGTCAAAGCCCAAATCCTTTAGAAGATGCCCTTCCTTCTCAGCCTGGCAATGAGCTGCACATTCCCTTTGAAACTGTCAGGGATTTCTTAGAGACACAAGGTCCCACTTAGGGCTTTTTGCTCTGGTTTGGCAGTGCAGAAGGGCAATTCTCCATCCAGCAGCTCCAGCCTGCACTGCCTCAGGAACACAGCCCACTCGCCAGCTTTGGCCCACTCAGGCACTTCTAGAGGAGGAACAAAGTGCAATTGCACAATTCCAGCCAATCAAGAAGGAAGAATGGCACAGACAAAACACCCTGTGCAGATCCAGGCATTCAGCTGGGACTGTGGAGAGTTTGGGTCCTTGCCAATTGGATGTGTGTCCCCAGCTGCAATCTCTGGGCCTGCAGCAGAGTCTCACTCACCTGCCAAAGCAGAAAGCTCAGGCGCTGTGCTCACAATGGGCTCGTCTGATGCAAAGCTGTCAGAGCAATGTGAGGGCAGAGCCAGCCCAGCTGGGCCCAGGGCTGAGCCCAGCAGAGCCCTGGCAGAGCCCAGAGCAGCCTCAGCACGTGCAGAGCCCGGCTGCAAGGAGAGAAAGCAGAAAGTGCCCATCAGCTGAGGGCTCCTGTCCCCTTGTGCCAAGGCCTGCGGTGCCCAGGCCATGCTGGCTGTGCCCAGAGCTGTGCCCAGAGCTGCCCATCCCTGCTGCCTTTGGCAGCAGAGCAGGAGGGCAGCACATGTGCCCAGCCTGCAGCCAGCCACGGCACATCCAGCCCTCAGCAGCTGCCCAGAGCCAAAAAGCAGCCTGTGCAGCCATCTCCCAAAAGCTCTGATCCCACCCCCCAAGCAAACAGGACCCACCTGCAGCCAGCCACAGCCTGGAAGAAAAGCCTCCCAAACCATGTCCTCAGCCTTCTCCAAGGAGCCCATCCACTGCCTGTGGACTCCCCATCCACACTGGACCAAATTGGGCCTCTGAAAAAACAAACAACACATTGAAAAGAGATTTGAAAAAAAAGGTGCCAAAAAAAAAAACCAAGTCCAACTCATCTCTGTCAGGGCCTTGAGCCAGGCCAGGCCCTAGGAAGGGAAAAACCATCCATGGCTGAGGGAAGCCCACACTGTCTCCTTCCCCCAGCACTGCCCCCAAAATCACCGTGATCCCAAAGCAAACAAGGGCAGTGGAGCAGCCCAAGCCCTTCCTTGCCTGCACAGCAAAGCAGCTGTGCACAGGTTCTGCCAGGGCCCCAGCCCCACCATGGGGTTTGTTTGTGTCAGACTGCCCCAGCCCCAGCCCCAGCCAGGGGCACGGTGGGTGCTGGGGGCTGTTGGCAGGGCCAGGAGCCCACTCCCATTTCAGTACCCACCCCAGCCCATTCCCCAGCCCTGCCAAAAGCAGCTGGGCAGTGACTGAAGAATGAGCTGCATTGCCCCAGCAAAGGGGGAACTTTGGTTTCCCAGCCAGGCTGGGCCATGCCCAAATCTGGCAGAATTTCCCCAGCTGGGGACTCATCTGCAAATTCCCTGAGAGTTTGGCTTTGAAGAAGGTGCCAGAATCAAAGTCCATCACCTTCAGCCTCCAGTGGCCAGGCTGAGGAAGAGCTTGTCATCCTTGATGTCATCCTCGCTGTCTCCAGCAGCAGCAGCAGCAGCAGCAGCAGCAGCAGCAGCAGCATCAGCTTCCAGCTTCCAGGGGCTCCTTCCCTTGCCTGGGGGGAGACCAGGCTCTCAGGGCTCTGCCCAGGGCCCCAGCTGTCAGGGAACCAGGACAAGCAAAACCAGCTTGGATGGCGGCCACCAGTGCTGGGCAGAGCAGCTCAGCCCCAGCACAAGGGCTGTGTGTTCCCATCCCATGACCCCGGTGCAGTGACACAGGCAGCACAAAAAGGTCTGGGTTCCTTTGCTTCTGATTGCCAAGGCATGTGTGGAGCTGGAACCAGGGCCCTGGATACTCCAGGGACCTGGAGAACCATTCCCAGCAATTGGGAAAACCCTAGGTGCTCCATCTACCCATAGATGAGGTCTCCAAATTTGCCCCAAAATTGGGTCCAGCTTTTAGAGGCCAAAAAGAGCAAGTCCAAGTGACTTGATGATATTTTTAGCCCAGAAAGCCCTGCAGCTGATGGCACACTTCACAATCAGCAGGGGACACAGCTAGGCCAAAGCCCAGACCTCTGCTGGGAGCCTTTCTCCTCAAATACCCTTCAAACAAACCTCCATCCAAGTCAGTTTGGGAAAGTTTCTTCAAATGATACATTTCTGGCACATAACTACACAGGGTTATGTGAAAGATTCTAAAGCAGCTGCTCTGGAGTCAAAAGAGCCAGCACTAAGAGTCCTTGTCATCTATTTGTAGCTAAATCCCACTTTGGGGAGTTGAAGGAGTTTGGAACGTGCTAGAGAGTGGACCTCTGAGTTTTTTAAATGATGCCATTGCGTTTTTTCTCTCTTCTACATAGACAGGAAGGGTGAGTTTGGCTCACATCTCCACCACATGGCTCACAAGGCCGCAAGACTTGTAGTTACAAAAGCTTTGAAGGATTTCTTGGCCAAGAAGACACTGCCAACAAGGATATTTGTGTTTTGGAGCCAATCCTTCAATATTTCCTCTTATGGACTCATGCTACAGTGTAAGCTTCCTTAGCCAATCATGTTATGTATGACATACAAACCTACAGCACTGCATCCTAAACTTCTTGTTTACCATTGTAACTACTTTTAGTTTTTCTAGATCTTGAACTCTAAAACTCCAAACTTTCCTCCACTTCAACTTTACTCCCTGTGTCTCTGCTAGAAACTAGAAATCCTCATTCTCACTTCTAGCACCTAAGTTTGGAAGCCCTTTCCAAGGTCTCAGATCAAATCCTGTGTTTAATTCTAAGCTTTGCTGACAAGACCAAAGGTCTGAGATTTCCCTGCATTTGGGTTTCCAACAACACTGATGCTGTTAGTTCCACAGTGCCCAGGGTCCCTCTTGCAAGTCAACTCTGGCAGGATCAAGGCGGCTGCCGGGGGGCTGCTTGTGGCCTCTGACAGCCAATTGCTCAGGGCTTGCCAGCGCCCCAGCCCCTCAGGCTCTGCCCCAGCCCGGCCAAGCTGCCCGGCAGCAGCGCCGCAGCCCCACAGCAGCTCCAGAGCAGCCCCAGCCAGAGGCACCTGGGAGCCCTCAGCAATGCAGCCAGCAGCACACAGGCAGGAGGACACGGATGGCGCTTCCTGCCTGGCACAGGGCTTGTGGCCATCTCCAGGCACCGCTCTGGCAGGGATCCCCACAGCTCCGGCCCTGCCCAGCCGCTCTGGCAGCAGCACAAAGGCTTCAGCAGAACCACCAGAGGCCAAGGGGCTTCTGGCCATTTTCCCTTGCCCACTGCACGCCTGGGCAGCTGGCTGAGCATGAGCATGAGGGCACCACCCCTCCGCCTGCTGTGCTGCTGTTTTCCCCTCTTCCCCATGCCCTGCAGACCCTGGGTAGCAAAAGAAAGCTCCTGGGAGTCTGTGTATTAACACATTCTAGAATTACACTAATCTATATTCATATACTAAATTTAAAAAAGATAAAAATGGAAAAGAAGAAAAAAAAATCTTAAAGAAATAGAAAATTCCTGCTGGCTCAGGTGGCCTCAGCAGACAGAGCCTCCCAGGATCAGCTCTCTCAGTCCTCCAGCAGCTCAGCCAGCCGAGCCCCGACAGGCGAGGCCGAATCCTCCATGCCCTGCGGAGCTGATCTTGCACCCTCTGGAAGGTGGAATATCGCTCACTCTGTAGTGCCTGGAGGACATACAATGTTTCAAGTGCCAGCTCCGACACGGCACTGCTGGTGTCCTCTGTCAGGTGTTCAAGGGCTGCAAGAGAGAGGAACAGAGCCACGGTCAGATCCCGGATCTGAGGGGACCCCAGGGAGAACCTCCTGCAAGGGCCATCCCAGCCGGTTCTTGGCATGGCCAGGAGGGAGCAGGGACCAATAGGACCAGTCCAAAGCTGCTGGCCACGAATCCCCCACGTGGCCCTGATATCTCTGTGTGCTCTGCCCACGCCGCCCCTGCCCACACAGGGAGCAGAGCCCTCCGCAGCCGGGGCAGGGCTTGCAGCTCCCCCCGGCAGCCCCCGCTGCCAGCCCGCTGCCCTCACTCACCAGTGCAGATGAGCTGCAGCTCTTGCTGCTGCCCCCTCAGGTGCCGCCCGGCCATGCCTGTGAACACAGAGCCTGTCACGGCCCCAGCGGCACAGCTCCCTGCCAGCGGCGCTGCCGGCGCTGTGGCCACATGGGCTGCTGGCCCGGCAGGGCTCAGCCCGGCCCTTGCCGCACGCTGCCGCCCCAGGGCACGGCTGCCGGAGGGCGGCAGCAGCAATGCCCAGGCCAGGCGGGGCTCCACGGCGCCGGGCCCGGCTGGCGCTGCCGGGGCAGCAGGCGGGGCCGGGGCCGAGCTGCGGCGGGCCGGGGAGGGGAAGGGCAGCCCGGGCTCGTTGCTCACCCATGAACCTGATGGCCGCCTCTCGCAGGAGCTCCTGTGGGCTCTCCAGGTAGCGCAGGGCCCGGCGCAGGTGCTCGGCTGCTCTGCTCCTGTCCTCTGCCAGCTGCAGAGAGCGGCAGGAGGGAAGGGTTGGCGCGGGCTCAGCCCCTGGGCCGGGCGTTGCCTGCGCCCAGCCCCGGCCTCCCCTGGCCGCACCGCCCTGAGGCGCGGCCAGCAGCCGCTGGCGCCGGGCTCCCGAGGGCAGGGGGCAGAGGGCCGGCTGCTGCCCGGGGAGCCGCGGTGCCGGCCCGCAGCCCCACTGGGCCGGGGATCCATGGGCACCCGGCTCGGGCCCACGGGAGCCTGGAGAAGAGCCCGGGCGGCCTCTGGCTGCAGCAGCGGGCAGGGGCACAGCTGCCCGGCCCGCACACTGAGCACCGCCCTCAGGGGCCTTCTCCAGGCTGAGGCTGGGGCTTGCAGGCCGTCCTTACCAGGCAGTCGCTGAACTTCCACAGCTTCTGGCTCTTCACCAGTTTTTCAAGATCCCTCCTCTTCAGGAACTTGGCCACACAAAGCAGCGTTTTCAGAGAAGCCTGGAGAGCAGCAGAGACACGGAGATGGCCCCACAGCCCAGGGCACAGGACCCGCGTCCCTGTGCCAAGGCCTGGAGGAGGCTGCAGTCCAGCAGGCACCAGGGCAGGAGGCAGCCGAGCCCCCTGCCAGGGGAGACAGCAGCAGCCCACGAGCCCTCACCTGTGCCACACGCTGATTCTCATCATGGCAGTGGAAGAAGAGTGGCAGCAGGCTCTGGCACAGGGGTTTCTTCAGGGCCTTTTTTCCTTTTCCTGTGGAAGAGTCACCAGTGTTTGGAAGAGCAGTATGGAGAGCAGCTGCACCTGGTTATTGTCCTGTATGAAAGGAAGGAAAAAAGACCTCAGCATTGGCTGCACGGGGCTCAGCTTGCACAGGCCTGCAAATCCACAGGGCACAAAGTGTCCAGGCAGCAGCCAGTGGCCGTGGCTGGGGGCAGTGAGCCTTACGTGGTCAAAGAGTGGCAGGAACGCCTCAAGCAGCTGCAGTGTGATGGGGCTGGGCATCAGCATGTCATTGTCCAAGATGATAAAGCTGAGTAGCATGACTGTCATGCTAACTATCTCTTCGTCTGCATCCCACAGAGGCTCCACAAGACTTTCAGTCAGGCTCCACATTTTTTTCAGTCTGTGCAGAATACAAGTTTGAGAAATGCCATCCTGCTGCTGCAGGACTCAGAGGCCAAAGGCCTGTCCCAAACCACTTGGGCAGCTGAACTGGGAGGCAGAAGAGCTGGGAGCAGCTGCCCCAGCACCCAAAGCCCAGCCAAGCCCAAGCGACTGCCCCACCCAGCTCAGCCTCAGCCACTGCCCCCTTCTCACCATTGGAGGGCTCCTCAATGAGCTCAAGAAGGGCCCTGAGGGCCAGGCGACGCTTCTCCCTGCTATCACTCCGCAGCTGCCTTGATAAGATTTTCAGGAGTCTGTTAACACCACGTTCACTCAAGTCCAGGCACTCGAGGAGCTGAAAGGCACAGGGCAGTGACAGGGACCCGGCCGGCAGGAGCCCGGAGCCACACAGGGCTGGGCCCAGGCAGCAGCACAGGGCGCGGGCACCGTCCCAGGCAGCTGCGGCTCCGAGAGGGCAGAGAGCTGGGAGGCAGCTCAGCCAGGCAGCGCTGGCCTTCAGGCTCACCTCCACAAGGAATGCCAGGGCAGGCAGCTCCCAGCGTGGCTCCTGTGTGCTGAGCAGCTCAAGCAGGTAGCATAAGATCCGGGACCACAAGGAGATGGAGACACAGCACATCTCCCTGGCAGGAGAAAAAGGAACCAAGACTGTGGGTCAGGGGACAAACCTCTGCCAGGACTGACTCACAGAGGTCTGGTCTTTCCCCAGCATCCTGCAAGGGGACCTGGGCTATTTGGGAGGCAGCTCCTTGTGGGCACCCTCCTCTCCCAGCCTTTTCCAGTCTGCTTGGTCATCCCTCAGTGACAAGACCCTCTGGCCCACCACCACAGGATTGGTGGGACTGGAGCTCCCTGGGCACAGGGCACAAATGTCAGGAGGCAGTGGGGACTCAGGGGGGGTCTCACCTGGCCAGCAGACCCACGGCATAGTGGTGGGTGTCAGCACACAGCAGCGTGTCCCAGCCACGCTTGTCTTCCATTGCCACCACCACATCCTCACACTGCATTTGGCAGAGCAGGGACTTCAGGGTCTGCACTGCAAACCTGTGTGCACAGCAAAGCCCAGGTCACACTGGGAGCACTGGCTCCTGCTCAGGGACATGGCAGGGACAGGAGGACTGGGATGGAGCACCTGTTGGGGCTGGTGGCAAGGCCGTATCTCTTCCTGGCATCCCTTCCAGAAGGTTTCGACCTCCTCTGGCACTCTCCAGAGTGCTGAAGAACACTTGGAAGAGCAGATGCACAAAGAGGCGGGGAAATACACCGTCACCATATGTGGGACACAGGGGCACCTGGAGGATCTTCCACATCACCACGGTTGCCTGCAAAGGACAAAGCCCCCGAGACAGCGCTCAGTGCCGAGGTGTCCGTGTGGGCAGGGCCCGAGCTTGGGCAGGGAGAGGCCTGGAGAGACCTTGGCAGGGGAGCACGGGGCCTGGTGGGCCTGAAGCTGCCCCTGGGCCAGGTTTCAGGCCAGCGCCTGAGGCAGGGAGATGCAGTGGGGAAGGAGGATGGAGAGCTGCTGGAGAGGTGGCCTTGGGGCCAGCAAAGGCCAGTTGCAGAAACTCACAGCCAGGGCAAAGACACCCGTTTCATGTCCCCATCAGAGGTGCACGTGCTGTGCTCTGGCCAGCTCTCCCAGCACATCCAGGAGGATCAGCTGCACTGGCTCTGCAGTCCTGGGCGAGCACATGATGGTCATCCACATGGCCATGGCAGCTCTGCGGGGTTAGAGCTCTGTCTCAGGGGGGTCTCAGACACAGCACCGGGGCCTGGGCATCCCTAGGGGCCCGGGCTGAGCACCGGCTCTGCCTCTGCCCACTGGCCCTCGCCAGCAGCAGCCAGGCAGCCCAGCCCTGTGGGGACAGAGCCCTGAGGGGCAGCAAGGGAGCATGGCAGCAGGCTCGGGGGCTGACGTGCCAGGGCTGGGAAAGGCAGCAGCCAGAGGGCCCTGGAACTCTCTGTTGGTCACACACCTGGGCCAGGCGGTACAGGGTGATGGGCTGGGGAGGCCTGAGCCCTCTGGGCAGGTGGGCCCCATACCTGTCACAGGACGGGGCCACACGCAGCAGCGTCAGGACTACGTCAGCGGGCTGTGCTTCCATGAGATCCAGCAGGGTCCTGTTCAGCCTGTGCTCAGCAAACTGATTGGCCAGGAACCACTGGTGGATGAACCTGACCATGGCAGGCACCTGGAGAAGGCACGGGGAGACTTGGAAAGCTGCCAGAGGGAGCAATGTCCCCAGGGTCCCGAGAGAAGTGCTGTCCTTCCCAGAACACTGCCATGGCCTCAAGGAGTTACAGTGACCAGCAGGCATGGCTTGGGAGGCCAAGCAATTCCTGGGAAGATCTAACCCTGGCCACAGGCTGCTTACTTGTTTGGCCTGGCAAAACCCCTCCTCCACGAGAGCATATCCAGCAGGGCAGCACTGGTCTTGGTTTTGAAGAGCTCAGGGTGTACTCTGAGCCCAGTGCCCATGGTGCTGGTCTCTTCCTGATGAATGCTCCTGATAAAGTCGCAAACGAGCTGCAGGAGAAGGGCAAGAAGCCGGGGATGTTGCATGGAGTGCTCCACACACGGTGCTGGGCTGAGCAGGGACAGCAGGCCCAGCCCAGGTGGGGGTGGCTGCAGGTACCTGTGCTGTTCTTCGGAAGTGGCCATGGTTGCGTTCCTGCTCTTGTGTGTGCTCCAGGGCTGCATCTGGCAAAGAGCGAGCACAGCCAGAGCTGAGGGGCTGCGGGAGAGGCCGGAGAACCCAGCCCAGCTCTGCACTGCCCAGGCAGGGAGAGCCCCGGGATGCCCCAGGGGATGGAGCACGGCCACTGCGGGGTGTCTGCCCGGCCCCTCTTCCATCCTGTCCATGGGCATTTCCCCAGGGATGGGATGGGATGGGATGGGATGGGATGGGATGGCATGGCATGGCATGGCATGGCATGGCATGGCATGGCATGGCATGGCATGGCATGGCATGGCATGGCATGGATGGGGCCAAGTTGGCTGCAGGCTCCAGCCCTGCAGCCCAGCTCTGCCACTCACCCTCCTGCGGTGGGTGGAACGGCACCGCCTCTTTAGTCTCCCTCGCTGGGGCAGCTCCAGGGCCTTCTTCCTCCTCCTCCTCCTCCACCCAGGCCAGCTTGGGCACTCTCGGGGGTCTCTGCTCCATGCCTGTGCCTGGAGCACGCCCCCCAGCAGCGAGCCCAGCCGGTCCCGCTCCTGCAGGGCCTCCTGCTCCTTCCCCTGCGGGCGGGACGCCCGTCTGTCAGCGCCGGCCCGGGGCCAGCACCGGCCCCCGAGCCCCTCACCCGCCCCGGGCCGGCCATGCCCAGGCGTTCGCTCCCCCGAACGCGGCACGGGAGGCTCAAAAAGGCCGGCGGCCCCAGCTGCCGAGCGGCGGAGCTCGGGCCGGGAAGCCGCAGCGGAGGCGGCGGGAGCGGCCGCGCCGCCTGTGCGGCCCCGCGGGCCCCGGGAGGAGCCGGGGCCGGGGCCGGGGGGGCCGGAGCGGGGGGGCCCTGCGTCGGGGCCGGGGCCGGGCTCGGGCCAGGCGGAGCCGAAGGGCGGCGATGCCGCCCCGCACCAGGCACTGATGCCCGCCCAGCAGCGCCACCGCCAGTACGGGCCAGAGCCGGGCGGAGGCGAGGGAAGCGGCGGGACGGCCGGGCCGGGCACGGGCAGCCCCGCCTGGGCCGGGGGGCGGGGCATGGCCCGGCCCGGCAGGGGAGAGGGAGGCGGGGAGAGGAGAGGGACGCCGGGCAAGGGACCCCGGGAGAAGGGTGCCCGACGGCGGGAAAGGGACAGAAATAGAGAGGAAACGAGAAAGAGAAAGAAGAGAGAAGGAGAAAGAAAGAAAGATTCCTGAAGGGAATCTGCTTTTTCTGCTTCTTCCGCTGCTGCTGCTGCCGCTGCCGCTGCCGCTGCCGCTGCTGCTGCCGCTGCCGCTGCCGCCGCTGCAACTGAAGCACCGGGGCCGTTCGTCCCCGTGTCCGTTCCCCGCTCACCCCACGAGCCCCACGTTCGAGCCCCCGCGCGCCCGGGGCCGGCCCCTTCGTCTGTCCAAACACGGGAACTTTGCAGCGCTGAGCCCAGATGCAGAGCCCTGACTCCTGCACACGGGCACAGCAATCCCCTCGCTGGCTGCTGTGCATTGTCCTTGCTGAGGGGCAAACACTGTCGGGACACCTTCCCTTGGGGTAGGATTCCTGCCTGACCCCAGCACTGCACTTACATCTCCAGTGTTGCCTTCCAGTAAAAACAGGGGAAGGAAAACTCTGTGTGGCTCATGGTATTTTAGAGTGTCCAAAA
>JALJVW010000114.1:3055616-3111941 GCA_024865655.1 Emberiza elegans | reverse complement strand
GGCAATGCACAGCCTCTCTAGGCTGCCACAAGACCCTTCCTCCCAGCAGAGATTGGCCCAGCTCCCCCACCTCTGTGAGGCTGAGCCATGCTCACAAGGGAAGAAGTGAGTTAGGTGAGCTCCTACCTTTATCATCAACACTTCTAATGGCTGTGGCACTCAAGGGTTTGTTTTTTTTAATTTTTGACACAATTTCTTTGGGGTTTGTTTTTCCTGGAACTCGCCTGTCTTTAATTCTTCTGAACAGTATTAAGTTAGCAAGTCTGAAGGGAAAGGTGGAAGGCTCCAATGATAAGAGAGGGAAAAAATTCCTTCTTGAGGCTGGCCTGTGAATCCACAGGAAAAACCCACACAGCTGTGACTGTTATTTCTGCAAACCACAAAGACCTCCAATCAAGCAGGCAGGCCTTATTGGTGTGTCTGTAGCACCGTAATCCCACCCTCAGGGTCAGATCCTGTCAGCAAACAAAGGAAGAACAGGAAATTTATCTGTAGTGAGACCCAACACTGATGGCAAAGAAAACAACAGAATTTGCATCTCACAACCATGTCCAACCTGTGGTCAGCTGTGGCCACAGTCCCTGTCCTGGCTGACAGTATGAGTGATTTGGCTACTGTCAAAAATGAGAAAGCAGAGTAAACTAATGACAGAATGCTGTGACGCCATGGGCATCCTTGCAGGATCATCTGTAGCTGTCAGCCACCTACTCTGACACAGAGCCAGCACTGACCACCATGGACCAGTTTTCTTTGAAATCTGGGGGGACTTTTTCCATTTGGCTCTGGCCTTCCAGCTCTTTTCTATCCTCACCTTTTCCTTCAGTGGTCTTTCCTTTTCTGTTAAAATCCATGTTTGAGCCCGTGCTTCTGCCTGGCAGAAGTGTCTGGGTTTGAGTCTGGGCACGCTCTCAGAGCAGTCAGCGCCGGGAGCTTGGTCCCAGCCTTTGCACAAGGCCGGGTGACTCCAATCGCCGGCGCTCAGCACAGAGAGGCAGAGCCAGACGCGTCTGCTGCCACTGGGGCCGTGTCAGGCACAGCCTGCACCACCCCAGCCTGGGGCTGCCCCTCTGTGACACGCTCACCATGGTTCTCTCGTTTCCATGGCTGCAAAACCCCACCCCAACTCCATCCCCTTCCATTCCCTTGCCAAGGGCAGCCAGCCCTCAGCCCAGCCGGGCCAGGCCTGAGCGTTTCACACTGTCTAGGATGGAGACCCTTTCCAAAGCTACTTTTCAAGGCCTTTATTTCTGTAATTCCCACTCAGTTCTGGATTGCAGCCTGTTGCTGTGGGATTTTGTTTATTTCTCTTCACATCAAACCAAGTGCTGGGACACAAACAATGGCACCAGGCGGTGGAAGTAAAAGCAGCTTTGCACTCCCCAGTAGATGACCCCACAATTCAGCTGGCTGATAGCTGTAGGGAACAAATTGACTATCCAAATGTTCCACTTTTGCTCTGCTACATTGTTCCAAGGTTTATTCCCTGCTTTCTTTATTGCAGAGATACCCAAAGCCAACATAAACATGATCTGCCTCAAAACATTTCTGATCTTGGCAGTTCCTGACAATTCAATATTTTCTTAATGGAAATATCACAATAGGCAGGTCATTCTTGTTATAAGTAAGAAGCTTGACCATGCCAATATTCAAGCAGCAATCAATTTATTATTTAATATGGTAAAGTATGAGCAATACAGCACTGGGTACAGTGGGGGAGGTTTTCCCTCCAACTGCACAATGATAGTTGAGAGTTACAGGTATTTATAGGGGTACTCATCAGCTTTTTCAGCAATTTCTATTTCCAATTTTTAACTCATCAGCAATTTTTATTCCAAATTATTACCTCACAATTCTATACACTATTGTGATTTTTATTTTCTTCAGGATACATCTTAAAAGGAGCATCCCAGATGGCGGGTGACTTAATTTCCGAGCAAAGAAAGACAAATCCCCTCTGGAGGAGTCCGGCTCCCCAGATGTGGGCCCACCTTTTAATTGCAGAGACTATAAATCTAGTAACAGTGATGTCCAGCTTCCCTTTGGTCAAAACCATAAATCCTTGAGGTGATGGTCATCTTCCTTTCTCAAGGTGTTTTTCTCTGCTTCAATAAGGTGTGAGATAAGCATATTTCCTTTATATATATTCCAAAGCTATAGTTTCAAGGATATAAGTAATATTCTAAAACTGTACTTCAAAAGGTTATTATTGCATAGCCTTTATGGATTAACTGCAAGCAAAAAGCAACATCCTTAACGCTTTAATTCCAATGCTCCTAAATCAACCAGGGTTAATTGCAAACAAAAGATAGATTAAAAGGCCTTTTCCATGTTTTATTTTCCTCAGTTATTATTAGAATTCACAGCTCTCCCATTGCCGGTGTCCACACATTTCGCATTCACAAAGACACACGTCGCCTGTTTGTACCTGACACGAAACACAACTTTGCATCTCACATTCTGAAATACTCTCCAACAGAGACATAAAATGAATCATGCTTGATTTGGTAGAACTAAACCTGAGCCATGGGACCCGTGGGTCTGATCCCTTTTCTGCATCTGAAAAATCATTTCTTCAAGTCTCATCTCTCCTATCTATTCAAAGAACCTTTGCACTCTGCATTAGATGCCCCCAGTATTCAGTGGGCCGATATGATCAGTGTATCTGCAGGGTGTAAATTGGCCATGCAGAGTTCTCCTTTGTTGTTCAAGGGGTTTATTCCCGATTTCTTTCCTGCAGACACACCCAAACCAAACATTACAATACCTGCCCCAAAACAATTCTCATTTTGACTGTCCCTGAGAATTCAAACCTATACTCAGAGCATTTCCCTGTCCCCAGGGACAGACTCCAAGGCTGGGCTCTCACCTGCATGGAATGAAGAAGAGCTGCTGCACTTGCCAGCAGCTCCGGGGGCTCGCAATCAGCGCTTGGAATGCAGCTTTTGTACACACTCTGCCCCCTGAGCCCAGCAGCTTTCCTGGGACCCTGCAGCACCACTGCAGGCCAACATGCTCCAGGCACAGCTGCAGGAAGGAGATTGCACCAAGTCCAGGCTGGAGGAGTCTCCAGGCTGCTGCAGCCCTTCACCTGCGGCGGGATCATCCTGTGCTGCCATGGGGGAGCAAAGGGGTGAGGGGCTCTGTGCAGATGAGGGTCTCCTCCATGTGCTGCTGCTCCCTGGGCTGATACAGCTGCTGGTGCCCTCCCCCACACCTGTACCAGGAGCCTGTCTGGGAAAATAACACTGCCAGTGCCAGTGCCAGCCACCCATCCCTGCCATGGCCCTGCCCACAGGGCATCCTGCCCAACAAACTGCTCCACTCAGGTGATGTCAGACAACATCAAAATACATTCAAATGATGTGTTTTCCACATTCTGGCAGAATCATGGCCATACAGTCCACATGTTGGAGGCAACTGCTGTTGGCAGAATGGGGAAGTCCCAGCAGCTGCTGTCCCCACACATGGATGGCCACGGCAGCAGAGGCAAGTCTCCCACCCACTGCTGTGGGACCCAGTGCTTTGGACATGTTCCCACTGAACTCAGGCTGCTGCTACAGCAGCACCATGCCTTCACAACTTGATAACAAAGTTGGAATGGCACATCCCCAAAGCTTTCAAAAACCAAAAAGGGGTTGAGTTTAATTTGCTCCTTTTAATACAATCCTCCTCCTTTAAGCCAAGACACTGCACATTTTACTGGTTTGTTTGTCTCTAAATTCCACCAGTCTGCAAGCATTTTCATTGAGATAGTTTTTTTGGGACAGAGAAGCCATTAGCAAAAGTTGTTTAGAGGATGAACCCAAAACATGCTTGTTTTGTTGGGGTTTTTTTAAAAACAAATAAATCACTTTCCATAGCACAGAGGGAGACTGAAAGCAAAACATCTGTAACTCTGACACTGCACAGCATTTAGCAGACACAGGTGCACATCCCACACGGGCAGCTCTTATTCCCCTATGAAACTTGCAAGAATCAGACAGAACACTGAAATACTTAGGAAGGGAGGCAACAAATACTTTTTGTCCCCCCCCGCTGGTGGGGTACTAAGTCCCTTTGGAAGAAGGAGCATAACAAGAGGCATGAACGTGAACCACCCGCATTACAGCAGGGCGCATTCAGTACCGATGCGCTTACACCATCCTCAAAGGCGAGTCACGGGCTGTTCCTGTGATGCAAAGAATTTTGTGGAGCTGGTCTGGCACCCGCTGGCCACCTTTGGTACTGCTTCTTACCAGAGTCAGTT
Source organism: Emberiza elegans (assembly GCA_024865655.1). NCBI lineage: Eukaryota > Metazoa > Chordata > Aves > Passeriformes > Fringillidae > Emberiza > Emberiza elegans. The sequence goes on along the minus strand of JALJVW010000114.1, from coordinate 3,107,695 downwards.
TATCTACTTCTCTAACTGGGAAGGCCACTGCATGAAACACAGCAAACAAAAATCCCAGATGCCCTGCAGTGGTGCCTGGACAGACATTAAACACACACCTAAAAATGAGACACGGTAATAGCTGGGCAAATAAAACCCAAAGTTACACCTGAGGGGTTCCATCCTATTGATTTCTTGGCTGCTTAACTGCAGAGGTTTGCACTGGACTCTTCACAAATTCTCATCCAACCTTGACTGCCCCAAATGAACAGCTGGTCTGTCTTCTTCATTCTCTTCAGTGCTCCCAAACTACCAGGATTAGATTAGAAGAGAGGACCTATCCCATGTCCAGTCTCTCTAGACAAAGGAGGACACACAGTTTAGTCCTCGACTGGCTGAGACCTTGGCTTTGCAGATAAAGTTTTCAGGATTAGAAAGCGCACAGCATGGTCAGTTTGCAGCTCTCAGGTGAGGGCAGTTTCTGACCAAGGGGCCCAACTGTTTGCAGCTGGCACAGCCACAGCGTTACACAGAGCAGCTGCTTGAGGGCTGAAGGCAGGGTGAACTGGCTGTCCTAACCACAAAGCAGGAGACCAGAACTCACCCCCTGCCACCAGCTGGCTGTCACTGAAACAGATTCACAGAATCTGCATGTCTGTGAGAACCAAGAATGAACAAAATGCTTTTAAGATCCCCCTGCTCTTCCTGCTGGCAGGTTCTCCCCCAGCTTCACTCCTGGAATGGTTTCTGGTGCATAGGAATGATGGACACAGGCTATGCCAACCTTACAGGTAACAAGGGGCAGTGGTGGCAAGTTCCCAATGCCACCATTCCCCACACCTCAACAGTGCAAACAGCATACTCTGCTCTGTCACCCCAATCCAGGGCTTCTGCTTCAATCTCTGGAAGGGAAGGGATGCAGGCACGGGGAGGACCTTGCAGGACTGAAACACAGCTGGCTCCTTGAATTACTCTATCAAAGGCTCAGCAGACCAGCACTCACCCCAAGGGAACACCCCTTCATTCACACCCCTCTTTTGCCTGACCCAAGGCCTGCTTGCACACAGTGACAGCAGGATTGCCTGAAAAACTGACCCATCAGTTCAGCCTCCTCTGGGGGCCTGAGTACAATGTACAAGTGTTGGCACGCACTTTCACAGCATATCAGAACTGAAAATAAATAAAGCCCAGCTGTATACAGTAGTAAGACTGATTTACTGTCAGTTAAAAGACTGTGAAAGCTTCCACCTGCTGCCCTTCTACCTCCAGCTCTCCAAAGCCAAGAACATCTCTCCCAGCTTTGTCCATGACACAATGCCCTCACTCCAGACAGCGCTGCAACCCCAGTGCAAGCCAAGCTGTGGACAAATCCATGGACATGACTAAAAGGGAGGGAGACAAGTCTGTAATAACAGATGCTTTGCAGAACATCATACCTTTTAGGCTGCCTTCCTCCTCCACTAGAAATCTGCTTTCTACAAGCAGCATTTCATCTTTAACCACCACCTGAAGCTACCTAAGGTCTCTCTCAACAAACACCACAGGACAGGTATTTGGTAAAAGAGATGTATATTTATTCACTTTACAAAGAGGGTGGTATTTAGTTGCAACAGCTCCATTTATAGACAAATATATTATTGTACATTATAGTGGTGAATGGCTCAAACCTTTACCTTGTTTTGCTCTTACAAACGTGTTTGCACCACTTCAGCTTCCGTTAGCTGAGTAAATAGCTGTCCTTGTTCTGCCACTGAAAGATTAAAAATCCATAAGAAAGGTATAGCTCTGTGCTATGTATTCACAAGCATTCACCTTCTCCTTTCCCTGTGTCACTCCCCTCTCCCCACCCAACTCAACTTGGTCTGGCCTCTGGGTTAGCATTAAACTTATATACAGCCTCCATTAAAACAAAATTAGGAGCCAGTAATAGTTCTAATGTCCTTTTAAAGCACAAGAAAAGTCATTGATTTATACATATAAAAGTCTTGAGTTCAAATTTGTTAAAAAAAGGAAAAATCCATTTTTAAGTAAAGTTGGCATTTACATACTGCCAACGTATGGCTAAGCCAATAAAAGGGGGGAAAGAAAAGAATTTCAGGACAGAATTTAAATATTACAAAAATATCTTTTTTTTCTTTTTTCAGTTTCCTTTTTTTTTTAAAAAAAAAAACAGGATGCCCACTTGCTATTGCTAACTGAAGCATGGAAAGAAGGTACAGACCAGTTGTCTTTGATCCTTGAATATTGGAACAAATTCAATGTAAAGCTGAACCAAGTTTCCCACACAAACAGCGGTGGCAGATTTATTTCACTTGAGATACAAATGCATGTCCACATGACAGGCATAATCTGACCAGGAGGTGGAGGAAATGTTTCTCTAAGTAAGCGCAGGGAAGGAGGGCGAGAGAAGGCTGGCACGGTTACACATTCTGGATTCAGAAATGCAGTGCCCCACAGGTGCCTCTGCACACAGGCTGTGCAACGCTCTGCACTCCTGATATGCAAGTACAGCATCTTTCAGCAACAGGATCCAGAATCAAAGAGCTTGGTGGCCCACTTGTTCAAACTGCTAAAATTATTCTTTCGTGCTGTTACTCTTCTTCACTTTCATTTTCTGGTTCCAAATCAGAATCACCATTGATTTCCTTTTCAACAGTCATGTCTTGTTCATCAGATTGCTCCTCTTTTTCTTCATCTTCATCCCAGTTTTCCTGGGGGGGGAAAAAAACCCAAATGTTTGAACCTTTGTCAGTCATACCATTTCTGCTACAAGCAAATGGGAGAAGATCTGGTCCAACTCCACTTACGTCAGAGTCTTTATCTGCAATCATCTCATCATCTGAGCCTTCCTCCTCTGAGGACTCTGCAAAAAGAAAGCAATGTCTCAGTCTGGGGAACAGGCTTTTAAATGTCATTGTACAAACAAAGTCCAGTCCCACGTGCTTCCAAGTGTTCAAACTGTGCTATTTCCATACCAAAACTGACTCTACCTGGAGATGAGGTAACCAACATCAGTTAAGATCAGGTCACTTCTGTTACCAGTACATAGGTGAAGAAGCAGAAGGAAAAAAGCCAAACTGGAAGTATGCACTCACACACATGGACATCCCCTACATTGATGCCCTGCTGACTCAAACACAGCAGTGCCTTCACTGTATCTCTACCTTAACACAAGGGCAGGTAACACTAGAAATTTTAGGTTACCAGATAAGTTAAAGAAGCACACTGGATTTCCAATTCACTGATTTCTTCAATTGTGAAGCAAGGCTGGGAGGGAACTAAAGGAGATAAAAGAAAGGCAAGGAAGGAGTAACTAACTACAAGATGTCTACATCATTAGCCACTGATTTTCCTGCCATGGACATCTCCCCAAACCCTTCAATCTGCAGACTGTACACTGGTAGATAAGCACAGGTGCATGATGAACAGCCATCAGGTGTAGGCTGTCATGTGAATTCAGGAGATGAGCTACACTTAACATGTAACACTTACCATCCTCATAGACCAGCTTTGCGGTTTGATTAACCTCAGGTACATCCTGAACTGTTTGTGATGCTGCAACCTAAATGGAATTTGCAGATTAGCCTTAAATTAAATAATATATTTCAACCTTAAAAGACAACAAAACTCCTAACAACGTAAATGAAATCTACATTAAGGGTTGCACACATTAATTCACTTACAGTGCTGGTTTAACAGCCAAAAAAGTACAAATGACAAAGTAAAATCAGAGAGGCATCTGCTCCAAAGTGGCCCAATGGTTCCTATTTACTCCTCTTTCAAATTCTATGTGTGAGCAGGCACATTTGACAGGACAAAACCGTCCCAGTGAGCAGGGACTGACAGGACAGTCAATCAATGGCCTGCTCTGAGCATTACCAGCATCCCTGAACAGCAGCTGCATTAAAGTGCCCAGGACACATCACATCAATTGCAATCCCAACAGCAAGTCGAACAAAATCCCTGCACGTCCCATGTTATGTAGTTGAAGCTCACCTGGGTGACAAGAATGAAGAGTCTTCCATGCAGACGGGAAAGCTTTTGCAAAGTTTTTACTCTGCTCTCCATCAACTGGTATAACATTCCCAGTTGAGGAATAAGGTCTGGCAACTTGGGAGAAGAGACGGATTAAAAAAAAAGAAACAAATCTGTTAACAAACACATCCCAAATGTTTTTGTTTTTTTAAACTACTTTTGTACGTTTGGAGCAAGCAACACTTGTTTACATTATTCTAGACAGAACGGAGAGCTGAGGAACCACCTGCACCTGATCAATTAACACTTAGCCATGTTTAGAAGTACCATCTACTTTTAAAGCATGGCAGTTCTCAGGCTCCTTCTCCTTCCCAGTCTGTGCCACACACAGCGGCGAAGCATTGTCCAGAAAGCTGGGAACATACACCAGTGTCCCACTGCAGCCTCAGCAATGTGTGCAAGTTCTGCTGCTCAGCAATGCTATAACAAATGGCAGAAAGGACTGACACTGCCCAAAGGTCTCTTTCCAAACCCAGCAGGAGTGTTGCATCCATCACTTGTAAGGCAAGGCTGGACTTCAATCCAGAAGCTTCAGCATTACTTCCTACCCTGCCAGCTTTGGCACACCCTTACCCTATAAATCTGGCCACGCCCAAGACAGCCTCAATGGAAGCATTATAAGAACAAAGAAAATTTAGTTCTGTAAGATCTAGTGACACAGGCTAGATTACTCTTTGGCAGTAATTTTGTTCCCTCTCACAGAGGTGACATAACTTATCTTAGTTTGACTTTGGGATGGCTATAATTATGTCAGGAATGACTGAGAAAAACGATTTATCAGCAATGTGCAGTAGGCTCAGCAAAAGTGGTGTAAGCAAAGCTCTCTATACATTGATTTGGGCACTGCCATATGCAGAGAGCAGGAGAGAGATTCTTGAAGAAAGAAAATACATTTGTTTAAGCATTTAAACGTAGTTTTACTTAAGTGCATTGGCATGAATGAAAAATACTTACTGTGGAAAGGTAGGATGCGTGTACAGTAAAAACAGACTTCAACCATCGAACCATTAGTGAGGCACTGGAAAAGAGAAATAAATTATATCCAAGAGATACTGCCTGAGAGACACCCATTTCACATTCTAGATGCTAAATAGCTCTATATAAAGTTCCTCTTTAATTAGAGAGCAAGATAAATGCTCTCTGCAGATGGAAATGTAAAGTTTGGCTATCCTCACGAGGTATGCAAGTTATTTATTAGGAAAGGAACAGACATTTCAGTGAGGCACTAAACTAGGCAAGCTCAGGGGTCTGTGCTTCTGAAATCTTTTATGGATAGTCCAAATGAATAAAAGATCAAAGCATGCTACTTTCTTCTCCACCTACAATGAGGGAATTTATATTCAGAAAAAATAAACTCAAACCCAAACCAACCTAACCCCCACAGCTCAGCACAGCCCATCTCAATAAAGCTGTCCTTACAGCAACATAACAAGATAGAGGGGGGAAGCTGGTTCTGTTATTAAACACACTAGGAGATGTCTAAATACATTTCATAATTAAACAATCTCTACACCTGAGAGTTATTTTATTTATTGATCAGGTCAATAATGTAAACATTTGGGGCCTTCAGTTACATTCTCATGGTTACACCCTTATTTCAGGTATCCTTTTCCATTTTAATTTCACTTCAAGGCCCCTGACCAAGCACTGCTTTAAATGTTTAAATTCCTCTTTTTACCTTCAATGAGGCGAGTTTTTACCTCCAGATGCTTCAGTTTAATTGCAGTTTCTATGAAAATCTATCACACACATGGTAGGAGAGACCATAGCACGCACACAAGAAGTTTTAGGTGAATTGAACTGTAGCTGAGTTGTCTCTTACCTGTATGGGTTGCCTTGCAATCTCTTTGTAAGCTAAAAGGACAAAAAAACCCAGTCAGGAATAAGTAATAAACATGGTGAGTTTAAAACCCCAACATGAGATCATTTGGCAGCCCCAATACTGGGGCAGAAAGTTCTCCAGGCATTTGAAGTATGCTAGGATTAACCACTGCCAAGCTCCAGAAAATTATACTGATGGCTCTACCACCCTCTAACAGGCTGGTAACTTGCAGAAGCTGGGTTTCAGTATTACAAGAAAGCTGGAGCTTTTAACATGCAAAATATCCACTGAAGCTTAAACCTGGCAGGAACAAGTAGGAGGAAACCTCTTACTTTTCATCTCTGTTCATCTGCTTAGTAGAGCAGTTGTTACAGGGCAGACAAGTTGGGGAAACAAGTGAAGGAAGGAAGTGTCAGATAATGGCTATTTCACACAACAAATCTTGAGCTTGGGAGAAGACAGTTACACAAAGTTCTGACCATCCACTGGGATTACAGAGCTAAACATTTGTCCTTAGATTCCCTGACAAAGGTCCCAAGGAAGAAACACAGCATCTCATTAACATAAGCCTAAGGAGGTGCTGTAAGACCAAACACTCAGCACCAGGCCATCTGCATAATTCAGTTAAGATCAGTACCTTTAAAAAATTTTAATCTTATTTGTGGTAAGCACATTAAAATAGAAATCAAAAAAGAAATTGAACCATTAACTTATGCAATAGAACATCATTCACATAACAAGAGATACTAAGCAATGTTTGGTTTAAAAAAGTAATGTCCAGTCAAAGCTAATCATTAAAGTATTTCTGTCCAAATAGTTTATTTAGTATCACTGAATAAGCAGTTCAGAAGCCAAACCGCTTTTAAAATTACTACTAAGTGATGTTCATAGTTTAAGTACAGCAAAATGGACTTTCTGATGCTTCAAATTATTGTCCACATTAGTAGTTGAAAAGAAGATGTAATGGTGATTGTTTGCCGTGGACTAAACAAGCTTTTGCTTAATCTCTTCCCTTTCTTTTCCCACATAATCATTTAAGATAGTAATACATGATCTAATGCTCTTCCTAGCTTTGATAATGACACTTGGTCATTTGGTTAACTTTCAGCCAGAAAAGATAAAAAGTATATCAGGAATAAATTAAGAAACATTTCAGTCCCCTTATGACACCAAACCAATTTCAAAAATAAAGAGACATATCCTGGATTTCAGTAGCTGGAAGGCAAATCACACGTGGCTTGTATGACAGTACAAGAAGTGCAGGCTCCCTTACCTCATGCAGCAGTGGAATGACAGCATGTATAGGCATTCTGGCTACTGTGTTCTTTACTATATTTTCTTTCCTTGTGTTAAGCACTTTCTGTTAAAATGAAAAAATATGATCAGAGAATAATTCAGCTTTAATATGTGTGTGGGCAACCAGCAAAATCAAAAATTCCTGCCTGTATCTGTCTTCCTACTCCACTACTTTTATGCTGAGGACAATGAGTAAAAGATTTGCTATGAAAAGGAGTTTCATTTTCCAAGTCAGGTACAATTAACAAAGTAAAGGCACTCAATAAACCCATCTAAAACAATCTAGCATTGCCTCTAGTCCACCTGCCCCATGTTAAAAATGATGCATTACAGGCACGTGAAAATCTCCCTTGATACTTTCTGGCTTCCACAAATAAATGCCTTTCACTAGCATCTGTGACAAGAAATTTCTATTCAGCATCGAATTTGAAGCAGTTCTCCACCCCAGTACTATTATGTCCAAATGTAAAGATAAGCTTTTCAAGTGAAGCTTGTCATCAATTCATTTTTCAAACAGTACCTGCCTGAAAAATGTACCCTCAGGAGACTAAGCACAGATTATGCTCCAGTCCAAGCTAAAGGGAACAGGGCTGCATTGGTAGCACCACTTGTAAAACATCTGAACTGTGATGTATCAAATTTATCATAAACAAAGTTCCTCAAAGATCAGGGACTGACTCAGAAAGCAAGGCAGGTTGCAACAGAAAAGTAACACCAATTCATAGTAGCACTGCCTTGAGCAGCAAACCAGCAAAAAGCAGCTGGGAGAAACAACAGGTTCTGAACTGTTCAGCCTGCCCAGCTTTCAAGGAGGCTCCCCACCAGTCCCAGTGCACAGATTCAACGCCACACACTGAGCTTGCAAGACTTACATTTAAGATTTCTGCATCGTTGCTTTCCAAGCCCTGGACCAGCAGCACAGCAAAGCTGTCTGTTTGGGGAAGGCCACCAGGAGTTTTGACTTTGCTCACATCAATATCCAATGCCCCAAGGCGCTCCTCGATGCTCTCCTGTAGAGGGGAAATAAGGCAGTGCTGTGTCAGAGTGGTTTCTCACAAGAGTCAGCTGAAAGCAAAGTATCTAACTTAGAGCTTTCCCACTAGCTGTGCTGGAAAAGAACACGAATTTTGTGTATTCTTTTAAATGCACTGACAGAAGATAGCATGAGAAAACAAAGGCAGATGAAGTTTTGGCTGAAAAGCACTAATCTATCTTGGCATAGGCAGCAACAAGTGTGTGACAAAGTTCTGCAAAAACCTGGCAAAACCACAGGCAAGGCACAGAGGGCTTGAACGAAAGAAATGTTTTAAGCAGGGGGGGGTCTCTTTCATACAGAAAGATGGTAACATTAACCCTTCTTCCACAGCAAACAAAACAAATCCAAGTTCACCTAAAGAAGGTATAATGATAATTTATGATTCTAGTTTCTCCAGCCTTGCTGAGTTTGAAATAAGAAGCCTTTTACCTCTGTCTCTCCTGGTTTCCTCTTGTTTTTCTTTTTCTCCTTTCCCAGGGCTGGAGTTTTGACGGCTGTACTATGTCCTGGAATGCCAGGTACTAGAACTTTGGCGTCCGAGTTCACCACAGGTGTCTTTACCTGGCACACAGAGAGAATCACATTTGCATGAACTGCTGGCATCCTGAGCTTTCTTCCCATTGAAAAATACGGATTTTATTCTGCAACTCTCACACAGCCTGACACAACCCATTTTCTTGACATAAATATTAGGCAAATTAAACATATTTAAGAGAATTAATAACGTCAAGTTTTCATAATTAACTAAAGCAATGGTCTCTTGGGAATTACCTGTGAACCTATTTCTTACAAGCTTTTGCTGTAACATCCACAGAACTGTTTGTATCAAACAACAAATACTTGGATGTTTTGCTGGCAAGAGATACCACCTGTGCTAGCATTCAGCTCCATAAAACCACACTCAGCATCCACTGGAATGCAATAACTGACCAAGAAAAGCAACACAATGTAACAGCAAAAGGTAGTCACTATTCCCTTCAATCCCAACTCTCCTCTTCGAGGGATTGCTCAAACACAGAACTCAGTTGTCTGAATTAGGCTGTGACCATGGTGACAAAAATAGACACCTTAACCAAACAAGCTGAGGTACCATCTTCAATGAACACAAAGGAGATGGAATTTTGTATTTAACAACCAAATGCTCCCCTGACTCACAGAGAATATAAGGTAGTGTGACACTTCCAGAATATCAAAAATGCATTTTCTGCAACTTCCAGAACATTTCTTTAAACCATAGCACTTCTATTCAGGCATTTATAAAAGTATAATCCACTACACTGAGCAAAGCAACTTCCAATTTCCAAAAAGTTGATTTTCTGCATCAAGAATTTTACCATAGAACACCAGTGGTGATAAAATACTATGCCCTTAGCTCACCACACTCATCACTGACCTTCTCCCCACAGGGCATGCTCAGACAGCCAAGAGATGCGTCTTCACTGGAATTCAGCAGGAAGCGAAACCAAGATGGGTATCATCACTGCATGCCACACAGGCCCTGCACCTGGCCCTGAGCTCAGCCCTGCTACCCACCAGCCCCAGGACTGAGCAATCGGCACAAAACCCTGCCTGGCTGATGGAGCACCAGCTCCACTAGATAACTGAAGGGTCAGGAAAACAGCACTGTCTGCTCACTTCACTGACATTCCAAGCATTTCGAATCTTCAAGGCCTTGAATATGCACAATGATTAAGAACTTTACAGCCTGTCTCTAAACACCCAGGGGATCCTGCATGAGAGAACACAGTGCCAAGTGGCCTCAGTGGACACTGCTGCCATGCAAGTGCCAAGCTCACATTCCTAGGTCCCTGTACTTGCCCGTTGAGGTTCTACTACATTTTATTTAGAGTCTAAAACAAAGTCCTCCCACCTTCACCCCAAACCATCAGGGTCAAGGAGGTTGTACAAACCAACAGACTACAAGGGAAGGACTGATCTTAAGCAGAAAAGCCCCACCAACCATTCCTGTCTCTCAGGCAGATCTGCTGGGTTACAGAAGGGCCACCATGTGCTCTCGCACGTGCCAGGACACACAGGAGTCATGAAGATCTCTTTGCCCACACCTGCCTGAGTGCTATGGACATCTATAGCTACCTCTGCAGTTCTGAACAGGTCCATCCAGAAATCCAATCTCTTTAAGACAGCAGTGAATATTACCTACTCTGTTTCTGAAGTAAAACAAGAGAAGCAACAAAACCACATTTCATGCAAAGCTCACCTTTGTTACAGCAGCATCTGTTTTAAGTGACAACACTTTCTGGATGTCCCGTACCAAACATATGTGGGATTCACTGGTGTTCAAAGACTAGGAGGACAGGAACAAAACCAGTTAATGTATTTGACACTCACACCTGTCATTCATTATGCTACTGAAAGCTGAGAACAAATTCCAATGGTATAAATTAGAATGAATGTTTTTTTCACCCTAGAACAGCAGCTTCTTTGCACATCTGCCTTTTGTTACCACATCTCTATACACTCCAAGGACATTTACACAGGTAAACTGGAACTGTATTAAAACCAGTTTCAATGGCCTAACTCAGCAAGAGCTGAAATGGCAAGAAACAGTCAGCAATGGCATCAACCTGCACTCCAACTAAAAAAAATGGAAGAATACAACAAGCCTTTCCAAACAGCTTGGGGGCAACTGTCACAGCTCCCAAAACAAGGGCAATGAATATGTTTTGTATTGTTATATCACTTCAAAACAGTAAAAATAAAAATAACAAACCCAAAAATTTTTCCAACTGGAAGCAGCATGCAGTGTATATTACAGAACGCAAACCCCCTCTGTTAAGTTTTACATACCACTTTCTCTATGACGGGCTGTAAGGCGTTTCCATACACCAGCAGCAGAGACTGTTTGTCTGTGCAAAATGCAGCTGCTAGAATAGGGACTGGTTTCGGTGTGGAGTCTCCATCCCCAGGTGTTGCTATCTGAACAGTACAGTTTGATGTTAAGGGTTTTTTGCAATAACTGAAAAAAAAAAAGAAATTAAAAAATTTCAAGATGTTTAGTTTGAACACTTCAATATCTTGCACATCTAAGCATCATTCATTAGCAGGTCCTCAGCAAACTCAGCCATTTTACACCTTTTACAGATGGCTAAGATGAGGCACAGACACAAAATCTGGGTTAAAGCCACACATAATATCAAAGTGCAGCACAGTCCCCAACAACTGAGTTCTTCAAAAACATGCCCAGTAACCCAAGACAAAGAAGCAGCTGGAACCTGGTTCATGAGCATTTATAAGAGCTTAAAGGCAGCAGCATAACAAAACTGAGCTTTGCCCTGCAGTATCCCCAGACGTTTCCCAAAGACAGCCTCCAGGTGAATCCTAACTTACCCATTCAAGATATGTTCAAATAAATGCAACTGCCCATCTCTGCACACAACTGCTAGCTTCACAGGCTGAAAAAAGGCACAGTAAGAGTTTCATTAGATCAAAGAAAAACCCTTCTGGAAGTTCAGGACATCAAGAGACACCCTTCTGGAAGTTCAGGACATCAAGAGACAGCTGTATGGCTACAATTTGAACTTTTTCAGTATTTAAGAACATGACACTAAATCTGAAAAGAAGATCAAAGATGTAATCACTCAGGAACATTCAGCACAAGTGTCAGAAGATTAATAAAGTAACTCACAACTGTACTTTATCACTGGTAATATGCACTGAGTGAAACAGTTTGCACAGGAGCAGACACATGTCTAGAGGCACAGCTCTGCAAAGGCACTGACTCTGTGAATATGCTTAGAGGAAAGAAACTGAGATGACTCCTCTGAGAAACTAAATGACAGGGGTATGTTACTGAATACTCTCCAATACATGCAGGAAGAGGGAACTGGAAATATTAGAAAAATATAGCATGAAATACTGCTCTGAGAAATGGAATGTAAAGGCAGCAGGAGAAAAACGTTTTAAATAATTATGGGAACAGTTTGTGAATGTGTTTCACATCCACACATTTTTCAAAAGGCAACCACTTTGAAAGACTTGTGCTGTTAAAACTGAGAGACTTGGCAAATGTACACTGCTACTTTAACTCGTTCAAGGCTAGTTAATTCCAAATGCAGTTACACTGCCAAAAACACTTGAAATCAGAAATAAACCAGGACCATACCCAAACCAGATTTTTAGAAATAATTTCTTCTGTTTTTCTTTGCTGCCAAGTTTTAACAACCATTTTAATTAATAACTTGTTCTAAATAGGAAGCAACTGACATTTCCGCCATCATGAACAACATTTCCGAAAAAAGCCGGCAGAATTTGCGCTTAGTAGCTTTGAAAAGGAGCATTTCAAACTACCAGCTTTATAAATGCACCTGTAATAAATATTCTTAGACCCATAAATTGGTATTTGGATCTCACCTCTGCATAACAGAATCCAAAAACAAACCAAGCCTCTTTACACCCTTAAAAGAAAACTGATGTGGTAAGTGAAAATTGTTGAATATATTTGTTTACAAACTATTGCTCCTACCTCTTCTTTGACTTCTGATACAGTCAGGTCCACAAAAGTTGGTTCGTCTGTTACTGTGAAAGACATCACAGCATTCTTTTCTTTCCTATCTGATCTGATCTGCCTGGAAGACACAAAAAGCACACATTATTTACCACAGCACAAACAGCATCCTCTGCACCAGACAAGCATTACAAAGCCTATAAATCACTAGTAAATGTGGTGCTATCTCCTATATCCAAAAGCACCACGCTGACATTTCAGTGTTCAGCTTAGAAAATGTTCCAATTTCTAAGAGCAAAGTAACTCCTAAGAGAAACTGAGCAAGTAAACTTTGCATAAACCTTACAAGAAGTGCAAAGAACAAGGACGTTTATTAAACAATATGTTCTGGCACGCACTAGTGACACAAATGGCAACTGGAAGCATGCTCAGACACAGCCAAGGAAAATCTCGTCTTCACTCAACAATCAGTGAGTCGAAACCACCAATAAAGAGATCATCACTGCATTCTTCCAGAGTGCCCCTTCTGCTCTACCTTGTTTAATCACCATCACTTGGTTCTATGCTCAAAACTGATCAGTCACAGATGATGAAAAGCTTACATACCACACACTCAATAATCGGTCGTGTATAGCTCCAGACAAGAAATAAAGTCCTGTAATTCCATCAAAGGGTTTACTTTCATTTGTAGGTTTCACTGTGGTAAACATTAATGATGACACTGATGTAGCATGGCCTGTGAAATGCTAAGAGAAAAAACAGGATCTTTCCATGATTGTCGTAAGTAGTCATACGGCAAAAATCAAAACATTAGTTAACAAACATTAGGAGAGATTCAAGCGTTACTAAGTCAACAAGGACAGCTCAGTGGTTTTTAACAAGTGATCAGTTCCCTCGCATTTTTGTACATCAAGGAAGCTTCTTCTGCCCTGCCAGATACTTATCAACACTTCAAAACTTAAATGGGGACTCAAAGGCAAATTCAGTGGGACTAAATCCATGCAAAATAAATGGCATCCACCTGTACTGCTGTTACTGCCACAAAGCACTCCCCTCTGCCCCCCCCAGCTTTCCACTTCAACCTTTCCAATGGAACTAGATTCAATCGCATTCTCAATTTAAACAATGGACACACATGTGCTGACACTAAACTTGGGCAACACACCACCCCCAAGGGCCCCCAAAAACCGGTTCTTCAATTTACTTTTGCAAATAGCGGTTTTGGTCATTCTAGAATGCAGACATACATGGTAGCTGCCATGTGCCAGCAAGCCCACAGTAACAGCACATGTGTACACACTCACCTGACAGGAGATTCAGAGACTATCCCTGTCCTGTCTGCTAGCAGGCAAGAGAACACGGCAGCATTCACGGATCAGCTAAAGCATGGCCATTTGCTCAATGTCTGAGCCCTGCTCAGGGAACAATAAGGAGTTGTTCCTATGCCTTCCAACTGTTTCAACAGCAAAACTGATAATGCCATCAGTTACATGAAGTTTAGCAAGGAAACTCGAAGGCTTTGTGGAGGGACTCCTGATAAAACCCATGCCAGCAGTAACTGATACGGTGGTGAACAAAGTTCTCCTGACAGAAGGGTATCAGAGAGGGACCCAGTTAAAAAGAAGAGCATCCATCTTTATCCTACAGCCCTGAGAGAGGATGCTGGCAGCATGCTCAGAAACAAAAAATTTTACGTCCTCATTCAGTTCTCAGCAAGTGGAAACCACAGTTTAGGGTACCATCAGAGCAAAAATGTCCAGCAATCCCAAAATTGCTAATTGTATCCTCACACACAGTGGAATGTTTTAGAGGTCTGATCAGGAAACACTAGGGAGGGAGTGTCACCAACCAAGAAGGGCATTTTTCTGCATCTAGTTTAACAGAGGTACTTACTCTGTAGACTTCTTTGGTCTCCAAGTCCCACAGTTTTATAGTTCTACCAGCTGACAGCAGCATTTTTCCATCTGGACTGATGCATAGACAGGTGACACTGCTATTGTCGCCTTTCCACTTACTAGAATTTGGATAAAGGTTTTGTACAAAAGGAGAAAGATGGAGAAATAGAAAAAACAGTATTCATTAGGATAATCTCAAAACCACCATGATGGAAAATTTAAGGTAAAATTTAAAAACCAGTGACTTAAGTAGTCAAGAAGTCAAAGCTATTCTGCTTCTGCACTTCACCTTCAAATTAGTTTACAAAAAAATACAACTCAAAAATACGAAGTTACTCAATCCTGAACTGCTGACTTCTTTTTTAATATTTGCTTATTCTGTTCTGAATTCCTCTCAAAGTTTTCTACTCCTGAAATTAGGGCAAGAAGAGCCATACCATTTTCAAGACTTCTCTATGCACCAAGCCATTCAAAAAAGTCTTCTACACACTAAAATTCAAAAATTCAGAGTTTCAAAGCCTATTCAGTTACTAGCCCCCTCCAAGTCTCTGAAGTCACTGACAATAATAAACTTCACCTTGATGGTCTATAGTTCAAAGCACTACTTAAAAATACAAAAATAAAGATGCTGTCCTGAAAAGCTGAATATTTATTCAGGATCAATATTTAAAGAAATATTGATACTATGTGTTTCTCACAGGACAAAACTGCAAGGAAAGCATTAACACAAATCTTTAGATAAGAAGTAGCCTGCAACACACCACATTTTGATTGTAAACAGCCTTCCTGGAAATATTTCTAAATAGTTTTCACATGCCCAAGCAGTATCTCTTCTGTTGTCCAAAACAGGGATCATTTACTGAATCGCTTTTGATAGAGGCTGAAAATTTTACAGCCCACAAACATGGAAAACATTGCACCTTACAGAGAGTATGACAAGATTTTGTATTCTCTTCTAAAGACAAGATCATGACTTAAGAATTTAAACCCTTTATTGACGTAAACCAAGAAGGTATTTTTAAATGTACTAAAAAGATGAGTCTAAACTAGACTTCAGAATATAAAATACAGCAAAAATACCTTAATTTTCACTTTGGATACTCTTTATATAATTTTTACAGGAATGTTTTAAAGAGGATCTCATAAAGGACATGTCCAGAATGCCTCTAAATATTCGAGAGTATTTTCAAGACATGAAAAAGCTACAGAGTGACAAGAAGTCATCCAGAATGTTTCGATCTATCTCTCTACAACACCTTGTCTTGCCTCTTCAGCAACTCTCTCTTCCCCAACAGCTTGTCCCTCTGCCAGAGGTTTTGTGTGCTGCACACACATCCTGAAGTGGCCCTTTGGAGCACTCCTAGAGTAGTAGGTGTCAATTCCCTTCCTAGCAGTCCATACTTCTACAGGAACATGTCTAGAAGCCTGAAAATCAAATTTTAAAAATTTAATACCACTTCTCTATCCCAGGAGCCACCATCCTGATTTCTCTGTGGGTTGCACAAATATTAATTTCTGGGTCCTGACAGGCGTTAAGGAATGCAGGCACTCTCATGTGTACATTGGGTGTGAGCAATTGATGTGGATAATTTGTTCCTTCTGGTAGGCAAAACTTTAGGAGAACTGATTTCTTCTACTCTTTCCAAATTGAGTTACCTTAGGTAGGACTCAACATTAACAGAGAAAATTTTCAGGAAAAGATAATGATGTTACATTTCTCATGTACTTTCTATCTATACACTCTGGGAAAGATTTTCTGTTGCCATCTTTATATTTAAAGAACACAATTCTTCAAATTACATTTCATAACCAGAGTCCCCCCACTCCATGGCCCCTGGTATGGGGCAGGGCAGAGGGAAACATCCAAGAGGTATGGCAGCAAAAACTCTCCCTGAGAAAGCAGCATGGCTGGGACCCATCTCCAGTACTTGTACATGAACACACACACACTGTGGGATACAAACAGGGTGAATGAGATGTCCATGGGCAGCTTCAGAGCTTTGATCTCACTGGATTCACAGCACAACAGTGGGATGCCTTGCAAGACAAGGACCTTTAGGAAGGCACTTCAGCAATGACATGCCAGGAAGGCAAAAAGAAGAGAGGTTTCTCCACAGAAAAGTATAGCACAAATGCATGGAACATTCCTTTGAAACAGGGAAAGAACATAAATGCACAGAATAATCCAGAAAACAAGAAGGAAGGTTATACAACAAATCCACCTGGAAACTATTTACAGGCACTGAAAGGTCAAAAAAGTTTCTGGGCACATCCAGCATAGAATTACAAATAGCCAATCATGTCTAACCAATCTCCTTGGTTGATGAAAAGAGACACATTTAAATTGTCAAAAGCATTGCTGAAGCCAAGGTCTCACATATCCTTGCAGCCAAATTGGAGATCTATAGCCTGAATGGATGGTCTCTAAGGAGAGCAGGGGATCAGGCTGCATCATTGAGCTCAAACAGTTGAGATCACTGGTATGAAGTCCAGCTGGTGGCCAGCCACTGGTGTTACTCCCTCTAAGGACATCCCAGCACTGCTTAAAATCCTCCATAACTGCCCCAGTCTCCATTAATGATCTCAGGACAGAATGCACACCTAACAACTTCACACTCGATCCCAAATTAGGGACAGCAGTTGGTATCCTGGAGGACAGGACTGCTACTCAGAGGCATCTCAGCAGGCCTGAGAAGAAACAGGCTGTCAGAATCTCAAACCTGAAGAGGACAACAGTGCCCTGCAGGTTGGGAACAAATAGCTAGAAAGGAGCTTTCAAGAAAAGATACTTGCAGTCCTCACAGTAAAGCTGAGCAGGAGCAAGCAGGGAGTCCTTGTGGCAATGAGCTCAGCTGTGGATGATCTGTATGATGTGCACTAGCCAGAGTGCTGTCAGCAGGTCAAGGAATGGGACCCCTCTGCTCTGTGCAACTCCTGAAACTGCACCTGAGCACTGCGTTCAGGGGGACAGGACACAAAGTCACTGATATGGTGGAGTAAATCCAGCAGAGGGCCACGAAGGCACCTCAGGTGCCTTCGGAAGAGGGAAAGGTGAGGGAACTGGGTGTGCTCAATTCTGATAGAGAAGGTGAGGGAGATTTACAGCCATCTTCTACTACTTTACATGGGGTCTCAACATAATACAACCTAAGGATGCATCTCTTTCCTAGAGATACCAAAGAGGCTATCGATGATGGGCTGCCTGCAGTGCCCATGCCAGCCTTAATAAAACCAGGAGCACTGCAGTAATAACCAACAGTGGGAAACATCACAAAAAAAGAAACAACATCAAGAGAAGGATCAATGGGCCATCAGCTTTTATTCAAGAAAGGTAACCAGGATTGTTAATAGAAATCTTGGTTTCTTCTTTAAAGTTTAAAACAATTTGACTTTATTACAGAAGAAAATAACTGCCTACACTAACAGACATTTTGTTACTCTGCACTAAGCTCCATTTTGCTCAACAGTACTTTTAACAGTAGCAGCCTGCTCAGACAGCCAAGTGGAAGTGTCCCCACTGCACATCAGCAGCAAGCGAAACCAAGTGGGTTATCATCACAGCAAGGCCCTTTGAGCAAAGCTTGGTGCACACAGCAGGTTCTACTGGAATGAGATCTTCCAGTATCTACTCAAGGATTTTTTTTCTAGAATTTAGATTTTTCAGCATTTAGTGGGACTTTTAGTCTTTCAATGTCACAAAAAGTTAGCATGGAGGGATCCAAACCCCTCTCAGAACACTTTGATCTAGCCTTTCCAATACACAGAGGAAGATACCTAACTATGACAATTATGCTTTCACTCCTTAATAAAACCACTTCTGATCTCAGAAAAATAACAGCCAACAGTCACTTTGTGAGCATGAAGCCTGGAAAGCAGAGTGCAGCATTTCCAAAACCTGCAAGGGAGAAAACACACAGAAGCAAGAGTAAAAAAATGCAAGTGAAAAGCAGCACTACTCACCACTTTACTTTGCAGGTCTGTGTGTTCCATTCCACAATGTGTTTATCATCTGAACAGCTATACAAGCAGCAGCTCTCTTGATGCCATCTCACACAGTTTACTCTACTGTCATGACCACCATCCTACAGAAGATAACACAGGGTCAACTCACTGGAGTAGTCTTGACAACTGAGTCTCCCCCACATCAACAATGTGAACAAGGTGCTTTTGAGATCTAAATTCCAATCACTGGCATCTAAAGAGTGTGTGTGGTTTCAAAGAACATACATGACAGTTCTATAAATTAAAGGTATTTCACATTTTGGTACATACACATAAGTATTTTGGCTTGGGTTATAGAGCATAGAGGAGAGGAGACGTTGTCTACAGTTTTCTCACACAGGGAAGCAGAGGGCAGGCACTGGTCTTTCTCTCTGGTGGACAGTGACAGAACCAAAGGGAATGGCAAGAAGCTGTGTTGGGAGGGGGGAGCTAGGGTGGATATTACGAAAAAGTTCTTCACCCACAGGGCAGAGGCTCCCCAAGGAAGTGGTCCCAGCCCCAAGCCTGCCAGAGCTCAAGAAGCATTTAGAGCATGCCCTCAGGTGCATGGTGTGACTCCCAGGGCTGTCCTGCGCAGGCCATGTAGAAGCCCAGAAGACAGTCTCATGTGTGTGTCTCAAACACTGACAGCCAGACTGCCAGGGAACCAACCAAGGACTGCTGGTAAGAACACACTGTGGGAAAGAACAGGACGTGGCTGGAGGAGGGGCCATGCAAAGGTAGGGCAGCACTTTGCTGGTCCAGCCTTGTTCTGGCTCCTGATGATCAGCACAGCACAAGCATAGGAAGGACTCAAGAAGTGGGCCTGGACTGTTGTCAAAAGGGACCCCCAGCAGGGGGGGATCCAGACCACCAAAGACCCCCCGAATCCCTCCAGCCCATTTCCAGAAGGTCTAGAGCAAAGTGCACATGGTAACTAATTCTCATAGAAAGTGAGAAACTGCTCCAGGGTGGGCAGAGCTGGTCTATAAAAAAATGCTCCCATAAAGCTTGAGTGATGGATGACCCAGGACACTGGACACTCCATCAGCTGGTTTGATGCTGGAGCCAGGACTGGTGACTTTTCTTTCTTTATTTCTTTCTTTCTCTCTCTCTCTTCTCTTTTGCACTCCCCTTATTCAAAATCCACTGCTGTACATTTATATTATAAGACACCAATTTCCATGCCAAGTGTATAATTTACTGACACAAGTTTGTAGATTTTGTGGAGCCTGTGTCTTCTGTCATTCCTTTTTGACCATAAGCATCTACACACCTGCATGCTCTCTTCAGTTTCAGGGAGGGATGCCACCAGACAGGAGACCGATTTTGTTGAACCCTTCCAAATAAAAAATTTGTCTTGCCTGCTGTTTTTATACACACAGCCAAACAAGGTTAACTGTGTGAAATCTGCTCAAAGATTTCAGTCTTAGATGCTGAAGTCATCTAAGTGCCTCCTTCTTAAGGGCACTCAGAGGCGAGCAGCCTTCCCTTTGTATTAGAATTCAGGAGCAGACTATCATCAAACCAGAAGACCCCTTAAGCAGTATCACATTTCTTAACAACCAAAATCTCTGCAGCTCCAAATATAACCTTGAATTATTTATGAAAATATTTAATGGAGTCTATTTCACTATTTGGATTATAACAACCTGCTCAGATTACTCCCGAAGGTATTGATACAAGTGAGCTTTGAGCAAGACAAACTACACTGCAGCAAGATACTCTGTTCAATAAAGATAGCTAAAAGTAACATCTCTTATTTCAACAGGAATAATCTTTTAATTCAACCTATATGTAAAAAGCAAAGTATTCATAAAACCTGCTGTCTTCTATAGAAAAAGAGTGTTTTCAAACAAACTACAACTACACTTTTCAAACACAGTTTTTCCATATAATGGAGTTGATATTCATCAGTTACTGTCATTTGCATGCATCCTAACTCTCAGGAATTACTGCTTTCTCTAAATTCATGTATGTTTATCAGCCTACCTACAACTGTGAGTTCAGAAGCAAAAGTATACCCAAGTATCTCAAAAGTATTGCACAGTCATTCATATGGATTTATTTTGCTTGTTACGTAACCCACAACTAAAGTGGAGGTGCTTGGGAGTTTGGAAAGGCAAAATTAAAGTCACTGTGTATCATTCAGAAAAGATCATGTGCTGAGAGCTCAAGAGCCTCCACAAGGGAGGTAAATTTACAGAATAGTCCATCATTGTGACACCTTCCCAAGCACTGATGAGTTCTCTGTCCTTTCACAATGCCATGCAGGAACTGAAGGTATGACAGTCCCATCAAGGATTTAACTCTCCAGTGAGGAATTTCATCATTACTGTTATTTTTAATGGAAAGTAGCAAATCCATGGACATTGTTAAGATATTGCACTAACCTAGAAACCAAGATTTTTTGGCCTAAACTGACTGAAACTATCAGTGTTTGGTAGCATGTGATGAAGATGTGCATTACTTACTAGCTTGCTCTGTAATTCTCCTTTTACTGTGCTGTACAACAAAATGCTACCGACTGCTGTACCAATAGCCAGGATATCTAACTGCTTGTCCACTTCTCCTCCAACTTCAGACTTCCGTTTTTTCCTCTGGGGGCCATCCTGGAAAACCAAAACAGAGAAACTGTGAAATAAATCAATCTGACTGGCTAATCTCAGTGTTAAAGCAGAGGGAAGAAAAACCTTAAGAGAAGTTTGAGATCCAGACAGCCAGCACAAACACCACTAAGAAAATGAACACTGAAGTGTACACAATCCTAGAAACTCATCTTGTACCTCCATGAAAAAGGGTAACAAACTTGCTATGAGTCACTAGGAAACACCTGGTATAGACCATTTTGCTACCATCCCCAACCACATGCATGTGGGAAAAAAAAGACATTTAGGTTTTTTACAAATTTCCTGTCCCAGAGACAGAAGTAAAGATTAACACATTCAGAATACTTCATCCACAAAATGGAAACGCTTGATCATGATCAATTTATTTTTTCTCAAAAGGTAATCAAAGGAGTCTTGCAAATCTGAAGCATTCATAATGCTTCTTAAAAAGAAATTGCTACCCCATTCCACAGAGGGAGGTGACTGGGATTCAGAGCAAAGTGCTCTGCCCAAGTCCTGCTGTCTGCACCAGAGTCCTCACATGATCAGGTAATTCATAAGTCTCCACACTCTTGCTCTGCAAGTGCTATCAGCCACCTCAAGGAGCGATTTCACTTTGTCTGCCTTAACCAAAAATTTGAGAATGCGGATCACTGGGAAGGGAAGAAGGAATAAAACTCGTTCTTAAACACATAAAACTAAAATAAAGAGGGTAGAAGAAGTCATCATATTCATTCTCACTGGGTTAATCACTAATTGCACACACACAAATAAAAGAAAAAATTAAAAAACTGTTCTAGGACACAAAAGAAAAAAAAAACACTAATGCCACTGATCAGTTTTTAAATTGGACCTTGGTAAGTCTCTTTACATTTGTTACATCACAGCAAAGCATTCTCTCCAATTTAAAAATTACACACATGCTAATGCTTTCTCTACTCAACAGATCTATTTTCACTGACAAGCAGCCTGAAGAAGCCCAAGGAGACTGATAAAATGTGAGCAATCAGCTCTGCTCAGGTTCCATGTGGTGTAGCTCATCTGTTTTACAACACACATGACACAGTGAAGACAAATCATTTCTACTCAGGTCCAGAAATATGACAATCAGGATGTGGTAATTTTCACCACAAGTAAGATATTAAAGTTTGATAGTGAAGGATAAATATTTTGGCTCTTTGAAGCAGGATTTTCTATTCCTTCTCAATTTAACAGAGCTAACACCTTCTGCAAAGACAAGTGTTTTGGTTTAGGCCAAAAAATACAAAATTGCTGCAAAGATAACTTCTACATCAAAAGCAGACTATTAAGAAAAGAGATTACAATTAGGGTTTTTTGCAAGTATTTGTTTAGGCTTTATCTTTGCTGAGAAAGAAAAGTACATTATTTATAAAATAAATATAAAATATTGGAATGTTTAGAAAATATATTTATTAAATATTTATAAAATATTAGAGACAGATGCTGATAAACTAACGGCAATTAATTGAAACTGCAGTCTGACATGCAAAGCCAAAGGCCACAGAGCAGAAGTGCAATACAATCCCTGTGTTTTCATGTACTTTTTGATCTTTTTAAGTAGTTTTAGCAATTAGCCCACACACCCCTGCTGCAAAGCAAAACCAAACTTAATAACAGACTTTATTCTCTTTCCCTGAATAAATCTTTCAACTATTTTTTTTTCAACCTCCATTTCAGTTTGGTATAGCAAATTTCCCTGGAACAACTCAAAGGCACAACAGAATTCCCATAAGTACAGATTTATTTCCAGAGTCAGGAAAAAGCAAGGGGCAGTGAAGGTTTCTCCAGTTTTTTTTCCACATCCATTTCTTTACTGACCACCCCTTATCAGCAGTATGAGGGGAGCACTTTATCAGAAAGTTCTGCATGAAGAAATGCCAGTGGAAAATTCAGAAACCTGTTAACATTTGTAATGATTTGGAAAAAAAAACTTTAAGAACTTAAAAAAAATCAAACTTCTCTACCCTACATTAAATTAGTACACAGAGCAAATGACAACTGCACTTAACATCCACGTGGGATTCACTTGTGGATCAGGGTCTTAAATAGAAGAGCACCCTGTTGTTGTGGACAGGAAGGATAAATATCAGTTTCCTTGTAATTTGATTTCTTTTTCAGATTTATGAAAGCTTATTTAGAAATCCTTCAACTTTGCCTGAAAAAGCACAATATTTTAATTAGTAGAGATGATTAAAAGAAGTTACTTAAAAAGGAACTGTGCACACATTTTTCCATAATGTTCCTCCTTGAGTTGATAAGCCACTGAGACTTTCTAAACAGAAATCTGCTGCTCACATGTAAAATAAAGCACTCAGGACACTGAAATGGGGAGAAATCGAAAGGTCTGGACACTTGACAGTGACAGAGCAGTTGCAGCTTGTTAGGAAGAGAGTGGAAGAAGGTGTTGTGAATGCTGGAGGTGCACTCCTGCACCCGACACCCCGCGGAGCAGGAGATGATGAATGCTGCACACAGGAAGCACTGACTGACACTGGAAGCACGTGGGCAGGGAGCACCCCAGTAAAGCCAGCCCTGCATCAGCAGTTCCAGAGCCTGCAGTTCAAAACGTGAGTTCTAATATTCCCCTGCAACACATGGCCTCCATGAACAGGGCAGCAGTCCAAAACATACTGAGTTTAAGTGTAATTTGGCCAAACACCATTTATAGCTACCTACTGAATGGTTTTGGCATAACTATCCCAGTTTTAGTTCTACAACTCAGTCTAAGGAAAAAACCAATGAATTTTAAAGGTTTTATGGTACAATTATTTTAAGAAACAGTATGTTTCCCAGCTCCACTTTAAAATGGTCTAGCTTTTGAGCAGGGGACAGGATTCAAACTACTGGAATAACTAGAAAGCACTGACAGGTGCCTAAGGTTACTTTCATATAACCTTAAACCAAGTTAAATTCAAAGACCTGTGGGGCTTAGGAGTGTGCCTCTAGAAAAGGTTATTTAAAAAAAAAAGTTTTTAAAGCCCCTCAGAAAGTTCCTGTGCTTGACTTATGGCACCACAGCAGCGCACTGTGTCTAGTTTAGTTTTATTTCATACAGGACAGATTAACCCCATTTTCATATGCCAGTTTCAGTGAACTTAGGAGCAATGAACCTATACAGCTTTGCAACTGACGAATGTACCATTTTTACTTCAAAGTTCCATGACAAAGGAACAGGTTCAGGCCACCTAAAACTGAATCTATTTCATTCTTCACATGTTCTGGGAGTTTTCAAAGCTGCTCAACTGAGCAAAACAATATTGCCCTCCTTTGGGTTGATAATCTGTGTTTTAAGCATTTTGAAACAGCCTGGACAGCATTTCAAATACACTGAATTGCTGATATACTGATACACACTTTAAAACCCCTCCTTACTTCTTACGATAAAAGGGGCGGATTTCACATATTTTATGAAAGCTTTGCATTCTTTTTTCCCTCAGGAAATGGTATATTCCAGCTAAAGAATTACTTCAACATAAAGAAGACCAAAAGGTACCCCAGTACATACTCCAGATATTTTCAGGTTCAGCGTTCACCTGAGGTGAAGTTAACTAAAACTTGATCCAAGGTGGAGAACATCCAAGCACTCCTGATGCACGCTGTGAATAGAACTACTGAGCACCTTCTTGCAGGATTCCTGGACTCAGGGAGATGAATCATAGACAGTGTAGCAGCTTGCACGGGAGAACTTCCAAGGCTAAGGAAGCGTGGAGAGATCCTGCCTTTACTGGAGAGGGAACTAAGGGGGTGCACAGCAGCTGACCCGCTCTGCAGCATTGCCTTTTCAATTACGGCAAGACGTGCCATCAATTAACATACCTCGCTCCTTCAAGGAAGGCTTCTTCCACGCAGATAATATGAGAGACAAATGGTTTTCAACAGTCAGTGTTTCTGCCGAATTTTTGTTTTAAAAACCCACAAAACTAAGCCTCCTGCGCCGCCTCCCCCCCGACACGTGAAATTTACCCCAAGCAGCGCAATGCTGGAAAGGGGAGCGGCTCCCCCCGCGCCCCCCCGATCCCAGGGCGCGACACACGTGGGCACCCCGCACACCCCGGGGCCACAGGGGGACGGGACGGGCCGGTGCCCGAGCCCCGCGGAGCTCCGGGACCCTCACCCCGCTCGCCGCGCCCCCGCTCCCCGGCCCGCCCGGCCACATGGCGCCGGGAGGGCGGGGTGAAGCC
This sequence comes from Emberiza elegans, assembly GCA_024865655.1. Taxonomy (NCBI): domain Eukaryota; kingdom Metazoa; phylum Chordata; class Aves; order Passeriformes; family Fringillidae; genus Emberiza; species Emberiza elegans. The sequence goes on along the minus strand of JALJVW010000114.1, from coordinate 3,082,375 downwards.
AAGCGGGCCGCGGCCACGCGTCAGCGCTGCTCGGGTCGCCGCCATCCCCATCGCCATCCCGCTCCTCACGCGTGTCCCCCCCTCCGCCGCCTCCCCGCTCCCTCCCCTCACGCACCTTGCTGGGGGGCTGCCGCGCACCCGCCGGGGCCCAGGCCAGGCACGTACAGGCGGCGCTGAGGTGGGCGGAGGGCACGTACTCGTGCTGCAGGCGGCTGCCGGCCGTGTCCCACACGCGGAGCCGCCCATCGGGCCCGGCCGAGGCGAACAAGCGGCACCCGCGGGGGGAGAAGGCGCACGGAGGGGCCGCCATGGCGCGCGCGCTCCCCTCGCCTCTGCCCGGCCCGCCCCGCGCGGCGCATGCACCGCCCGCGTGCTCGCCCCGCGCGCCTGCGCCGCACGCCCCGATGACGCCAAGCGGCGTCATCGGGGCGTGCGGCGCAGGCGCGCGGGGCGACGGTCGAACCGAGAGCCACGCCCCCTTTTCCCGCCCCCGGCCGCTCCATGAGGGCCTGGCGCGCGCTGCGGCGGGCGGCCGCCTCCTCCTCATCCCTATCCTCTTCCTCTTCCTCTTCCTCCTCCTCCTCTTCTTTTCCTGCCGACGGGAAGCCTCGCAGGCGGGCATGGGAGACTTCGCTGTCGCCGCTGGAGCGGGTGAGGCGGCTGCTGCCGCCCGAGGAAGCGGCGGCGGTGGCGCGGGGCGCGGCGGCGGCAGCGCCGCAGCCGCCTCAGGCTCGCCCTGAGGAGGAAGAGGAGGTGCCGCTGGTTGCCCCCCGTCAAGCGCTGGTTGAGGCGGCTGGTCCGCGTCCCGGCCCTTTCCGCGCCGGGGAGCTGGCGCTGGCAGAGGTGCCGAGGAAGAACAACTGGACGCTGAAGGTGCTGTGCCGGCTGGCGGCGGAGGCGGTGCTGAGCAGCCCCGGCGGCCTCCTGCCCCACCGCGACATCATCGGGCAGCTGCCCGGGCAGATGCTGCGCACGTCGGCCGGGAAGCGGCTGCTGGTGAGGCGGCCCTCGCTGGACGAGTACGTGCTGCTCATGCCGCGGGGAGCCACCATTGCCTACCCTAAGGTACCGCTGGTGGCTGGGAGGTCGCTGGCCGAATCTCACCTTTAATTTCACCTTTAATAATATTAAAACTTTAATTTCCATAGTAATGTACCGTGTTATTCTCGCTCGCAGGATATAAGTGCTCTGTTAATGATGATGGATATCCACCCGGGAGACACCGTGTTGGAAACTGGCAGCGGGTCTGGTGCTATGAGCTTGTTTCTGTCAAGAGCAGGTGAGAACCTGGCTTTAGACAACACCGGTATTTATTTATTTCCTTATCACAACCTGGGGTTGTTTTTGCCTAGATATGGTTTTCGTGATTCTTACTATTCGTGAAAGCTTTGCTGCAGTTCATGTATGGTTTGTTGACTTGAAGGAACCATTCTGACTGTGCTTAGAGGGCTGTGGTGTAAAATGGTTACCAAAGGCTCTGCAGAAAGCTGAGTTTCAGCCATGCCTCAAGATCACTCAGCTACAGCTGGTCTTGAAATATTGGGCCCAAGTTTCAAGGTCAGCAGTTGCACCTCTGCTCCCTCTCCTTCCTTCTGCCTCCTATTGCTATTGCTTGGTTTCTTCTGATCATCTTCCTGGAATAAACTAGTGTTTGGGATTTTTTAGTTCTGTTGGGATTTTGAAGCTAGTGTGAGATTATGCTCAAAGCAAACATTGCTGCTGTAGGAGCTAGAAGCTGACAAAACAGAAGATAAACATCAGCACTTCTCTTTCCATTTAGAGAGAGGAAAGTAGGAGTCCTTAGCTTTCCCCATCTTGCCCTAGAGGCAGACCCAGAACCCAAAGAGATGGAATACCTGCTACTGGCTAAGGCAAAAGCTAGCTATTGCTAAATACAGCAGCTGATCTTTCTGCCTTGGGTATTCAGCCTACTGTGGCCATTTCACACAACAGCACCTGAACTTGCCAATTATTCCTCTCATTTTTCAGTCTTGTCCAACAGTTTTTTTCTAATCACTTTAATTTAATTGTAAATGGGCCAAGTTGGCAGAAACATTGGCATTACCAGGCTGTTAACCCAATCCAGGGAAAATGTGCAGTTGTTGTGTGCCAGATCAGCTCCATATTGAGGAGTGGGAAAAAGGTCTGAAATTGCATTGCTATTTTCAAATTTACTGAATTTAAATTGGCACCAAATACAGCCAGTTTTAATCACAGCTAAACACACTTTGGTGCTGACACAGAAATAAATAGATTTGATTTGCTGGTTCCTAATGGTGGCTGCTTTTGCCACCATTGAGTACACACCAGACATACCCAACAAGGAAAACAGCTGCTGTGTGGGTAAATGCTGGAATTAAAATCTAGTGGGCACCTTACCAATATCCATAGAATTATTTAATTTCCAAAATTCTTGTTGATTTAACAGATTTCATTCATCTTTTAATTGTTTTTCCTTTTATATTTTCTTTTCCATTCTCTCTTTAATCATTCCCAGAAACTACTGACATGAAACAGGAGAGTTAAGAGAGTGGTATTTGCCATGACTTTTAAATCTTTGAGAACTGGAAAATATGGTGTATGCAAATTGACATATTGTAGCTTCACAATAATGAAGTTTTGCCTAGCTACTTCACCTTGTTGTTCCAGTTTTAAAAAAGCAGTTTCAAAAAGTAGGAATTACTTTGAATGAGTGGGGGTAAAACTGACCCCCCCCAGTGTGAGGAATTTTATTTTTCTGGTGTTTCTAAACTGATAATCTAAAGTAACAAGGAGTTGGCACTGTGACTCTACAACTGCTTCAGTGATCAAAGGCAACGTGCTGAAACCTTCCCTTTCTTACCAGCTGGTTCTGGCCTTGGTCTGATGTGGGGTGAGCTGGATCAAGGAGTGACTGTCAGGGAATCAGTCCCTTCTTCTACTCAGTTACCTGAATGGATTCGCAGTGGGATCACATAGGTGAGGGAAGGAGCCTGCTCACCTCAAACTGAAATGGCTTAGAAAGGCACAGAACTGACTGGGGAGCTGCTGCTTCCTGACAGCTGCCTGCACCCATTCCAAAGTAGCAAGGAGAGAGAAGTGAGTGCTGGGATAGGCTTGAGGAATTGGAGTAATACAAATATGGAATACAGCAGTGCACACTCTGCTGTCTGCTTGCACAGCCTGGAAATGCATTCTTTATGAGAAACAGTGTACGCTGGACTCATGATAAATTTCAGAATAGTAAATTTAGACTTAATAATTTATTGCTGTTGCAGACAGTAACAGGAAACTTACAGAACCCTGAGTAAATCAAAGAGTACACTAGAAAACGTGTCTGTGTGGCTGAGATAGGTGAGCAGATTTCTGTGAGCACTGGTGCAGCATTCCCAGCTGGTACCTCTGGTTGCTCTAGCAGAAGGATCTAGCAGGGACCACAGATGCTCAACTTGTGTTTTGCTGTGTGAGTGACTTCAGGAGAACATCTTGGAACAGTCTGTACTACCCTAACTCCACTTTATTTCATCTGTGTATTGATGGATTGCTGTCTGTGAAAGAACTAACATGGCACTTTTTCTGCATGTTTGCTTGAAATGTAAAGAAAACATAGATTGTCAGTGATTGTTTCATATGTGATAATTTCCTAAAGTGGAGATGGAAAGGTGTACTTATGTTGTAGACTATGGTTTCTGCTTTTGTTGGGCTTTTTTCCCCAAGTCCTTGTAACAGCAGCGTAAAGTGGTGAGTGGAGTGTCTTCTGTTTGTTTGCAGTTGGGCCCAAAGGCCGTGTTCTGAGTTATGAAATCAGAGAGGATCATCATAATTTAGCTAAGAAGAATTACAGGCGCTGGCGCTCTGCATGGGAAATAGGACACACGGACGAGTGGCCAGATAATGTGGAGTTCGTTCTGAAAGACGTTTCAGCAGCTGCTGCAGATCTGAAATCTGTAACACTTGATGCAGTGAGTGAATCCAAACAACTCCCCCATTTGACACCTGTCTATTCTCCATTAATGAAAACCTCTAGTGCTCATAGTCACAATGGGATTCCCATATCTAGTGTAACATGAGAAATAACACTCCAGGTCCTCATCAGTGAAAGAAACATTGTAATTTTTTTGTCAGATACAAATGTTTTTCAAGGTTCCAGTTACAGGTTGTCAAATGAAAGACTGATAAAGCTGTACAATAGAAATATTACAATTAATTACTGCTGTCTTGTAAGCAAATACCAACATGCTTGCTTGTATTTTTGAGAAACTGATATTTTTATGAGACGCATATTTCAAGCATTAAATTTCAGAAGAATACAGAACCTTATTTAATATGCAACTATGTGACCACTTTTCTATCAGCTATATAGAATGCACAATGTAACTACACCATAATTTAGAGAATGCTGTGGCTTGCTCTCCTGTCCTGTTTCTTTGTGTCCAGATTTCCTAAAAGGAGTCATGCTGAGGAAAATAGATTGATGTTTACCATTCTTCCCTGTAAAGCTGACAAACTACTTACAGCTACTTACTAAATGCTTTAAACAAATAGCAATTTTTAAAATGGTGCAAGCAAAGAAATATAATACATAGCATAAAAACACCTTTTCAAAAAATGTTTTAAGTAACAGCCCTGCAGGAAGGATCAGATATTGCATATCCCATTGTTCTACAATCTGAATAGCTTCCTAGCAGAAGATGGATAAATTGCCAAAGACAAGAAGTGTTTTTAATCTTGAAACTGACAGCAAGTTGGACATTGTGACCATAATGTGTTCTTTTTATACATTTGAACAATCTTTTTTTTCCACATTTGAGAAATTGGTGCATTGTGTTAAATGTGTTAGTAAATGTAGTCTTTTTTAAAAGTTTTTATTACTGCTAGGATTATGGGATTTAATTACTAGGAGGCTTCATTTCCTACAGAACTACTTAGTTGGTCAAATGCTACTTGCTGTTTCAATAGAAATTCACTTGGAAGTAGAGAGCACTTCATTTTGTGTAAGTGTGCATCTCAGGTTTTGAGAGGCAGTAATAAAACTGGTGGATGATTACACACTGCTGTTGCACGCATCTCTTTTCCATAACCTTATTTCCCCCAGCATTGTTGTTTGTTACTCTGGTAGAGGTACCTACGTTGTCCCAGTAATCATTAATATGTCTTTCTCTTGCAGGTAGTTCTGGACATGCTGAACCCTCAGTGTGCTCTGCCTGTTGTACACCCAAGCCTGAAACAGGGTGGGGTGTGCGCTGTGTACTTGGCAAAGTAAGTATTTCTTTCTAGCGCCTTTATTCACACATTACCTGGCCTCAGTAAAAAACCAAGCATCTTCTGAAATACACATCCAGCACTAAAGAAATTATTAACAAAGCTGAGCTTTTTCCCAGTGTAACTTTCTTTGGGAGTTGTACTCAGTATAAATTACACTCGGCCAAACCCTTTGGCATCTGCCTGGGGAATGTTCTCATTCTGGTCAGTGAAGTTTGGCCTTTATGGCATCCTCAAAGTAACTGCACTGTTCTCCAATGCAATATCAGGTTGCTCCTTTACCCTAAAACTGAAGGACTCGTGTAACCTCAAAGGTAAAGAATGTGCCCAAGTCAGTAGAACTGAAATTGTGTGCTTTGAGTTTTCAAAATACTACTTTATCCTTTGCATTTCTTCAAAAGCATCACACAGGTTATTGACCTTTTAGACAGAATACGGAGCTGCAAGCTTCCTTTTTTGTGTGAAAGGATAATTGAGGTCACTCACAGGAGCTGGTCAGTACTCCCTGCTAAACTCAAGCATAACAAATCAAGCCAAATGGTGGGAACTCAAGAAAATATTGAAGAATCACCTCAAAATGAATATGAAGAAATCCATATTCAGGATGAAGCAGTTCTTAAGGAGAGTGAGTACAATGGTAAGGACTTTACTGCTGATGAGATCCCCTATTACTGCACTTTGATAATCCAGTAGGAAGAGGCAGTGCTTTTACCTAGGTCAGCTGAGAACAGGCAAGGACACCCTAGACCTTGTCAGGTTTAAAGAAGACTATTAATTGTTATTTAAGTTTAAATGTCCTACTAAAAACCTGGGCTAAAAAAAAATTCCAATCTGCAATAAAGAATGACTGCCCTTCTACTACTGTTTTCAAATTTTTAAGAAAATTCTGTTCTTTATACTCACCCCAAAGCTGCTTTAGAGGACCTTGATGGACTTAAGGATTCCTTAGGAGAAACGGTGGCCAGTGAGCTCTCTTTTGAAATTATGCTGTTCTGGCAAATCCAAAAATGCTGCCTTATTTTATATATATATATATATATATATATATATATATATATATACACACGTATATATTGTCAGGGAAAAATATTACATGTACATTGTCTACTCTAGGCTGCATGTAGGTCTTAAACTTGTGGGAGCAAAATAAAAATAAATGTCCTTCTCACAGAATCACTCAGTGATGCTGCTGAAACAAACCACTCAGTGCCTTACATTGCCCGACCATCCCACTGGCAGGAAGCTCATTCAGGTGAGAAACTTGGAAAAAGTTTATCTTACATGTTTAGTGGTATTTTTATTTCAAATAAACTTTTTTTTTTTTGTACTAGCATTTGGTATTTTCCTATATCATGAAACCATAAAACTTATAATAATAAAATAATCATTGTGTATTGAAATACTAAAGTAGTAACTTTTGTTTTTTAATTAGCATTCCTTACCAAGCTGAGAAAGTTTCGACCACTGCTTTCTTGATGCTGCTGCCTCCTTAGCTGCTAATTTGAATATTGTATCAGAATTAAATAAAACATAACAAAGCAGATGCTACATTTTGCAAGTTGTGTAACTTTTAAGCAATGACTGCTCTTATTTCTACCTGGCATCAAGTTTGAAACACCAACTGTTATCCCACTATGTAAAGGGAAAAATTTGAAATGAATCATCATATCTGGTGTTGTGATGCAGCCCGGATTGTTCTGCAAATCACAGTGTCTGTTTCTGTCTTATCAGGTGCACTTCATTCTCCATTGCTTGTAAACCAGTCCATAGACTTATCTTGATCCAGGATGCTACATGGTTGCCTTTTGCTGGACAGCCTCAGACAGTCTACCAGAAAGAGGGAGAAAAAGATGTTAGTAAGAAAATGAGGGATCAAAGGCTCTCCTTTGAAATGAATACTTTGCTGGCTTCCAACTATAGGTTTCTTTAAGAACAAAGTGCTTAAAGCATCACTTTAAGAGATACTGAAATTCACTGGATGTGTTCATTTGATAAAGCTGTGCTTATTTTAACATCAAAACAGTTGCTGACAGGCACAGCTTTGGTTCCCTTCCAGCACTCATGCTGTAAGCTGCCTGCTTATTTGTGAACATCACTTCATATAAAGTATTCTCAAATGGTTGGAGGAAACACAATTTTTTCTGGCCCTTGTCAGAGATGAGAAGCCAGATCTCTCAAGTAAAAACAGACTTGAAGTCATTTTGGGTCTTCCCTGAGTGGTGATGTTTAACACCAATTATTAAGTTATCTTTTGTAAAGACCTGACTTGCCTTATATCTCAGGAAATATTCAAATGCCTATTTTTTCCAAGTTGAGAATCATATTTGTACTAAAACTGTCAAAAACAGTAACAATCTTACTGTAATAGTGAAAATTTGGATATTAATGAGAACACATGCAAAAAAAATATACAGAGCTATAAATAACTGCCTCTGTATTAGATACGTATAGTAGGAACTCTGCACTAGTTAATTACAGGAGAGTGTCTTTGCAGAGCTGAGGCCTTATCCAGATGCCTGAGGAAGTTTACATCTCAAGTGTGTTTAACTTCTAGTAATAAATTTAATAATGGGCTTGCCCCACAGCTGCTGTATGTAACAGGCCCCTGATGCAAAGGCTGAGGATGCCATTGTCAGTAGATTAATGGGCAGAGATTCAATTATGTAAACAATTCTTGCAATAAGCCCTTGTTTCTACTCATACCCCAGTATTAAAACAGTCCTGTATAAATTGTCAACAAATCAGATACTTAGAGGAAAATGGAAATTGTGATTGAACCTATGTCCAAACCCATACCACAAATGAGCATCTTGCCCTTTCTCAAAACATGCTCTCAGCAAGAGCACTTTGACTCACTTTACCCATACCAGTATTCTTATTGTTCCAGCCGTAAAAAAATCATTTAAAACAAGATTCTCAATTTCATTTATAATGCAAAAATAGTAACAAATGGCTGAGTAGACTGGAATGCACCCAAAATCTACCATAGTAGATGAAAGTAACATGAAGAGACTCAATATAAAGCAGTTGGTACTTCCAGGAAGTCAAGATACAATATGTGAAAATGAATCCATGAAGGTAAAAGCACAGTTCCGCTGAGATGTGACAGGGAGGGACAGAGCAGTCCCTGCAGCACTCTGAAGGGCAAATATGGAAAATTATCCACTGTATTTTCGTATATCATGAAACCCAAACCATACCTGGAGCTTTATAAGGAGAGTCGATGAACATTTTTTCTGTTGAAAAGGCATCCTTTGATTTCTGGGATGACTGCAGGTCCATCATCTCCAAAGTGTCGGTAGAGGAGGAGGAGGATGACAATCCAAGCCGTACAAACCTGCCTTTCTTCCCGCAGAGCAGGCAGTCTGTGGGAGTAGCACTGGGGCCTCGGGGCAGCTGCACCTGATCCTCATAACTCCTCAGAGCTCCGCTGTGCTGCACTGAGCGCTCTCGCTGCCAGATGTAGTGTGTTGGAGCAATAGCCATCACCTACGGGAACAGCCATGGTGGCATCAGGAAGAGCAAAAATAATGGGGAAACACACAGCTGAAAACTAGATCCAGTTAGTGTATGGCAGGGAATTAACCTAGCTGAAATGGGCATCATCTCTTATCTGTCTCACTGTCCTTAGGCGGGGTAAGTAATCCTGATACCAGTCAGGTGTGGAAACATCCCAGCTTCCAGCCCTGTATGTTCACGTGAGTCATCACAAACAGCAGCTCATGTGGGGATGTTGGACACAAGATGGTCTCATTGGCCAGCTCCAAACATCAGCTGGCAGTGCTCATCATCACTGAAATAACAACAGTGGGAAGCTGGGAGGGTATGCCAGGAAAAGCATCCTGCACTCGCCTTGTTCCCTGTGCTTTTCCCATAGCATCTAATCCCATCCCCAGAAATGGGCCTCTAGAAAAAATGGGAGATTTTCTTTTCCACCATCTGGATATAAACATTATGTACTTAGAGCATGAGAAGGGTTTTTCCAGATACACACTTCACCTGAAAACTGAAAAATTTATTTTTTCCTTATAAATTGTAAAGCACACAAAATGATTTTTAAAGTGGATGAAGTGAAACAAATTAAGGTAGATTTAAAATAAAAAATATTTGCATGAAGCAGATACTAGTCAATAGAAACTTCACTTTTAACAGTAGCGCAATATAAAATATTCTAGTTTACTTAAAAAACACCGTTTCAAACAATGTATTTCAAATGGAGAAGGAAAAAATATGGAAGGATAAATGGATCATCACATTTTAGCAGCATCTTTTCTTTCCCATGGATTGTCTGTTTACTTTAGGGAAGAAGCTGTACAAAGCTAAATTGCTAGCTGGTGTTACTTGTTGTGATTTCAGCATGTACAATATGAAATCTCCCTCCCTACCTCTTCACAGCAGCGTCTGCTTACAATAGCCCTGTAGTCAATTCTACTCCAAAGCTGATCTCTTAACTTTAAGAAATCAGGGAAGAGCTTTCTCCAGGCTTTGCCCAAAGCCCATGGGAAAATGTCATACTTTGCTTCTTCATTGTCTTCTTCAACTGTGTTTGCCAGATACCTTCAAATATATATATGCTTATGTTTGTAAATATTATTCAATCTTATACCACTATATTAGAATGATTTCTAACACAAAATAACAGCTATGTTGCAGTGGTTCTTTTTCTAGTATTGTGAGGTAAAAACACTAACAAAATACAGCCTTCTCTCTGGAATACAGTATTTTCTTAATTAGTTCCATATGCACCCTTTGGGTAAAAAAACCCAAGCTTTTCTAAAAATTGTTTTACTCTAGAGTTTCCTAAATTAATAGATAAGCAAGAACTAACACATCCTGACATCCTTCTCCAAGCTGGCAAGAAACCCTTCAATAAAATGAACAGTTTCTGATTGATGCTTTAAATTCTTTAAATAAGGCTTAAAACTCTCCTGTGAAATCTTAAACTTTCCACTTTATGGATTTTAGCTATTCCTAGAAAATTATGTTGCTCATATTAAATTAGAAGCAAACAACTAAAAATACAGGTCTATCTTTAAATATAAATGAAAAACTTAAATTACTTTTTTTAATGTCTCTGTTCTTCCCTTTGTTCACTATCTAGTTACTTTTAGTTTTGGATTGTCTTCATGACAACAGGAAAACTTTACTTCCTCTGGACCCACCTGGTACTAAACTCCTGTAAATCACACTTGAAAAATTCAGACTTTTGGTCTCCTCCCCAGTTTTCTCTCTACGCCCAGTCTCACCAGACTCTTTGTCCCCCTCTAATCCTTTCACTGTTCTGGCCTGGCTTTTCCCCCTTCAGTGGGGTCAGAGGGCTCCCTCCTCCAGGCTCTGTGGATGTCACCCACAGCACCAGTGACAGCAGAAGGAACAGCCACCTTTGCCCCTGCACTAGTGTGCAAATCAGAGCATCTGAGAAGCCATGGAACAAGGAAAGATGACCTGAGCACCATAACACTGTAAAAATAAAACAAATGCAGAATCCTCTGCAGGTATAGCCAAATAGAGGGCTTTATATAGGTGTGGTAAAGATGGATTGCTGATTCCACCACTGTTTCAAAGTATAGGCATTTTACAACTGGTAAAAAAAGTTCTTAGAAATTCTCTAGCAATGTTTTTACAGTTGATTTAAATCATGTTGACAGAAACTTTAATAACAAGTTATTCCTGAGATGCCTGTAATGGTGAAATATTTTGATACAAATGCCCTAAAGGCTGGCAAAGATATGAAATAGGATTTTATATGAGCAACTGTGAGCCACATACATGTTGCTTTGTGTTGTCCTGCAAATACTTCTCGTAATGCTTTAAAAAGCTCTCAGATTCAGTTTGGTAGGCAGAATGCCACTGTGTGTATCACTACAGCAATGCAAGCAACCCTTGTCTGCTGCTCAAGCTTGTTCCATCACAGGAAGAACAGTGACTTTGCACTGCTTATGTACAGCATGTAGATTATCACAGAACCACAGAATGGTTTGGGTTGGAAGGGACAGCCCCCCTGCCACCCCCTAGGGATGCCACCCCCTAGATCAGGTTGTTTCTACATTCCTCAAGGAAGTCTCATCACCTATTATAATTATCAGTGTCATAAAGAAATACAATGCAAAGTTTATTCTATTAAAACCAGATAATTTTGAAGTACTTACAGAGCCACAAAGAAATTGATTCTGGTATGCTCACTTGGTGTGAAGTTAGCTCTCTTGAAATAAACGAAAGTCATTGCCAAGAGATACTGTTTTAAAATGTAAAATGAAGTATCAATGTGTTACTTAGATACAGTATTTCCTAAATTGATTCACACATCTTGCACCAAGATATTTTCATCATTTTTAACAATGAGGAAAGCATGAATTAAGTTTCTTGAAACTTCCACATGAAACCATTAGAAAAAGATGATGTTCTGTATTTGCATTAAAGTATCAAGTAATTAAGGGCAGATTTCTCACTCAACGAATGTTCTGTTAACTGAGAAGGAAATACACTTACTTTGTCTGCAATTTCACAGCAACAGTCCATCCAAAGGAAATCTTGAATTAGATCATCATCTGCAACAAGAGAAAGCTGTAGCATTTCAAACACCAAAACTATTTATGTCAGCAGGTATTTATAAATAAATAACAGATGGTCTTTCATTAAACCAAATGAAAGAAAAGAAGCTAGACCAGCCAGTAGGGAACAGAGAAAGTGTTCCCTACTGCAGTAGGAGAGGTTCGGGTGTGAAGAAAGCTTACATGACAAAAGAAAACAAACTCTACCAGAAAGGCAAGGTGGAAAATCTGGTGGCTGCATTTCATCCATTCTCAGTAATAGCAGGTGAAGGTGAAAAATAACCAGTATTTTTTTTTCTATTTGCATCATTTCTTCCTGCATTACATGCTTCCAGGTGATAGCACACCATTATTTCAGAGGAACTGCTGAGATCCTGCACCTTGATTACCTGGGCAGCCTTTATAGGGCAATACTTGCTTATTTTTGGTCAGTGCTTCATTGTCCATGACCATGTACTGTAATTACCAGCAGCTCTCTCTCATTCACTTCTGTATTTAAGGGTCAAATAAAAACCAGCTGTAATCTTCCACTATTACTTAATGTCTTTGCTAAATTAAATAAATACAAAACTTCATGTGAAAGAGACACAAATAAAGAAGAGATGCTCCAATTCCTTAGATCAACTTCCCATTCCACTTCTTCCCCCAGAAGTTTATTCCCACAGTAAAGAACACATTTAAAAGACAAAGAGTCCTTTTTTTAAGCCTTGTGTAAAACAAGATGCACATTGTTTTACATGTATTTGTTGAAATATAAGAGAAAATAGTAAAGAAAATTATAATAAAATAAAAAGTAGCAAACCACCTTGGTTTTGTAATTTAAAAAAGATACTTTTCATCAATTTGGTAGCCCTTGTATTTTTAACTTAAGCATTAAATATTAATATATCAAACTACAACAAAACATTTTGATAAAGAATTGCCATTACTTTCAATGTGAAAAGCACTCTCAAAACTCCTGAGCTTAAAAAACATTCTGTTCAGTCAATTCATTCATATCTCACATTATTAACCTACCAAATAATTTAAAGAAAGCTGTCATTTCCTGACGCTGAATAACTAGACATGGTCCCTTTGGACATTTATATTTCTGACTAGGAACCCCTTTTTCACAATTTTCTTGATGGTCTTTAAAAGCAGGTCGCTTTAGTCTAGTAAGTTTTTTTTGCTGATGTGATCTGGATGCACTCGATTTTACATGAACAGTGACAGTGGGAGGTGTCTGACACACCAGACTGTGTTTCATTTCGTTTAGCAAAGGTGCCTGTTAAAAAAATAAGAAGAAATTAACTACAAAATTAGTCAGTTTCAGCACTAGTACATTTCTTTTGTTCACATGAACTTTCAGTAGAACTTCTATGTCAGATGATGCAAAATTAATTTTATCAGTACTGATTAGCTAAGTTTCGTGCCCTGAGACAGCCACATAGAGTTTTTTGATTTAGTTCTAATTTTATAAAGCTTTATTTTTCCCCAGTAGAGGGAGCCTTCAATTTTGCTTTTTCCAATCAACTTTGGAAAATGGGGAAAGAACCTTTCCAGGAAAAGCTGCTGTTTGTCAGAGCCTTGTAGCTCCACACGCTTCCTTAGATCTGCCAAAAAATCTGTGTCCTTCCCCTCCAATTTGTTATTGTGTCTTTTTTTTTTTTTAAGGAATATTAATAGAACTAAGGCAGCAGACCTGTGATTGAGCCATATTGATTGATTAAAATCAAGTCTTGAGCTCTTAATTGCCCTTGGGAATTAATCCTATCCCTCACGCTGGACATGCCCTGAAGGCACAGGTAAGGAAACAAACATACCTGTGGTGTTTGTAACCGCAAAATGTGAGGGGATACCAAACGGAGAGTGAGGAAGGGTATTTTTTGGCGGGATGTATTAAATGTATTTACGCCTTCAGCAGGTCTCCCGGCAGGGGGCTGTCGGAGGCTGGCTCACCGCAGCCTACCTGGCTCCCCAGCTCTCCGGTGGCTGCCGCAGGAGCACGGAAGGGCCCTGAGGCGAGGCCGCGCTTTCGGCTCCCGCCGCCACAGCCCAAAGCCGCCCCTGTCGCTGCCCCTATCCCTGTCCGCCGCCCTCAGCCGCCTCCCCTCACGCCTCCGCACCTCGAGTGGCGCCTCTCACAGCCAATCAGCGTGCGCGGCGCACCGCCCCAGCCAATCGGACGGCGTGGCGCTCTCTCCTCCCGCCCCTCCTGTTGGCGCCCGGACCGCGACAGCCAATGGGAGCGGGGCACGGCGGGGGCACCTCCTGCTCGCCTCAGCGCCAGGTCAGGGCTGGCGGGGGGCTCTGAGCTTCCCTTCCCTTTCCCTTCCCCACCCTTCCCCACTCTTAGAGTAGGCTAGGTGAGATTATAGGCAGAAATTCTTTACTGTGGGAGTGATGACAAGGCATAAGTTGCCCAGGAAAGCTGTGGATGCTCCATCCCTGGAAGTGTTCAAGGCCAGGCTGGATGGGGCTCTGCTCTAGTGGGAGCTGTCCCACCCTGCCCGTGGCTGGGGGTTGGAAGGAGGAGATCTTTAAGGTCCCTTCCAACCCACATCATTCTGTGATTCTATTATTAAAACGTCTTGCCAGGAGAGATGGGACACGAAGGAGAAGGGATACCTGACTCTAAACATCATTAAACATAGAGGTGCAGGATACCCTGCTGCTACAGAGGCAATTAATGCAATTAGTCTAAGGCAGTCTATTGAAATGTAACAGCAAGAATGAAAAAAACCCTTTGCTAATAAGAATCAGTGTGAAATCTTACTGTTGCCTTTTCTTACAAGAGCTAGATTTATCTTAGGAAGATGGCAAGACATACCCTGCGCAGGCCAATTGAAGTGTAAGTGGCCTCATTTGTTATGGTAATGAGCAGAGAGGCCTCTTTACACCTTCCTCATCTTCTATTAATAATTTGCTAAATTATTTACGTGCTCTGAGTTAGATTCAGGGAAAGATCATGCTAAGTTTCTGATCAGGGAGAGAGATAAGAAACATACCAAGTGGTAAATGTACCAACTAACAGCATCTCTGTATGGAACAGGCTGAAGGGTGGGGACAATACCAAATACATCAGCCAGGCAAAAGTCTGTTTCTTTGAGATTCTCTCTTCTTGGACACATATTCACAGTAAATTACCTACATTAATTGTTCTCTTTTTTTTTTTTTTTTTTGCATATTACTTTTCATCAAGGAATTCAAGGTACTCATCAATTAAGTACTGGTCATTTGATAACTGTGAAAAACCAAGGAAGGGCAGGTTACAGAAACTTCCACATAACCATCTTAATCTTTAAAACCAGGGAAAAAAAATCTTCTTTTTTATTCCCTATTGCAAAACATGAAGCTGCAATGATAATTGTGGCATGCATACTTCCCTATTCTTTACACCTTTACATCAATAAAAAGTGACTTGCAATGCAAATCTTTACCCACACAGAGCTTCCTCTGAAATCATTTTTGGGCTGGTGGTTCTGCAACAAAATATTAAAAGACTTTTTTCACTCAAAAGTCTGTCACAATCAAGTCATTGAACAGGTATGGTGACTCTTCCAGCAGCGCATTGTCCCCAGCCTGCCAGGACTCGGGTCCTGCTCTGATTCAGAACATTGCACAACACTGGATCAGACTCTTGAGGAAACTGAACTTGTGAGAATGTCTGGGACTCTGCCTTCCTTCCCTTGCAGGACTCTGCAGCCTGAGGTAGGGCTGAGACGGGGATGACTCAAGGATTCAACTTGGAAGCATGATGGGAAAACATCAACATGGAAAGGCTGATCCCTGAACCCAGTGAGAATAAGGAAACAGAACTCTGCCTGACTCTATAGTGGAATTAACTGGTTCCCAACTTTGCTTTTTATTAACTACAGTTTTCAGAAGGTTGTTGAACAATTCATCCAAGAATGTCAGGAAGAATGGATGGAGCTTTTGGACTTCCAAGTCTCTTGCTGGACATCAGGGAGCGCTGTTTCACCACCAGCGATTTGAACCGAGACAAAGCAGCGTTTGTTACACGGGGTTTCATGCTGTACCTCCTTCCTAACCTTTCCTGTAGGTGTCCTTAAATCAGTTTAGCCACTCCATCTCTCTATGTAATCACAGTTTGAAATTACATTTTTAATATATACAAAACTATATATATATGTGTGTGTGTGTATAATTTTAATATAAATATGTGTATGTATTGTTTTATTTTATATAATATTTATATGACTAAAATTACTAAGACCTGGGCTTGAAAGACCTGGGATTCTTACAAAATCTTATCTCTGGAAAAAACAACAATTTGATATATAAAAATATAGCAAATAAAAAAATTCAATATATACCCTAAATAAAAATTTTATATAGACTAAAAAAAAAAAAGATTTGAAATATACACTGAAACTCCATTATGAGATATATAGTTATATGGCTATCCAGAATTTGGTCCAAAAAGGCAGCTGCAGAGCAGTTTGATTCCTTTGAATTACAAAAGGTCTTAAAGTTTTTCCAGTGAATGAGTTGTTTACAGACAGATTAGGAAGCATCACTAAGGAAAAACACAGGGGTAGTATTTTTATAAATTACATTTAGGATATAGATACTTTTTTTTCAGATTTTTATATTTTTGAGATGCCTTTGGCTTCTGATATCCTTTTCAGTGAACTTTTTTTTTGCCTAAGAAAGATAATACAGGTAAAACACCTTGTATTTCTTTTGAAACAAAATCATGAAGAACCGCCATTGATTCCTGTAAGTACACATCATTATCCCAAATAAAATATGTGTTTTTCAGTTAGAGACTTTTCCTCCTTCCTGCAGAGTGCAAAATAGGAAAAAAACCTCTCTTCCCTGTAGAGATGACTGCTCAACCCCAGATGACTGCTGGGGGAACCTGCCTGGCCTCTCAGTCAAACACATTCTAAAGGAAATGCTCATGGATTGAGAGCTTCATTCCTAAAGACCCATTGTGAAACTGAAACACACATCTAAAAAGCAAACTTTGGACATGAGGTTAATTCTTTCAGAGTAAAGGGTGTAGCAAGTCACAGGATTAAAGTAAAGAGGAACAGATGAACCACCTGAACCCGCATCTGTCACCAGAAACCTGTTTTATATGTGGGAAGAGAGAGGAAGGATTCGGATGAGTTGTGAGAAACAAATTATTAGGGCATCAAGGTGCCTGAACCAGGACTAAGCATAACAGACTGAACACTGTTTGCCAGTTTGCTACTGGAGCAAGTCAGCAAGGATACTGGAAAGGTGCCTTGCAGTTAAATCCTTGTTTTTGACAAAGTTACAATATGATTAAAATTAAAAATAGCTCAGTGCCACTTAAGTATATGTCACTGATGGATGAATTGGCAGGAAAATTGTTTCCTGTCTGTTTACTAGAAAAGAACATCTGAGCATATAGCAGTGTTGTCTAATATTTAAGTACCAAAACAGCTGTAGTTATTCTCAGCTACTGAGAAATTCAGGAACTCTAAGGAAAAATTATTTGGAAATTATGCAGTGCACAAGGAGAGTAGTGACTAGGCTAATAGAGCAAGTGGTGAAGGAAAGTGGAGGCTGCCAGCAAACAGAGTGCATGTTCAAACATGCTGCTCCTGCATACTTCAAAACAGCCAAGCACTCTGCAGCAACAAATCTCCAGGGACATAAGTTTGAACTTGTTCATTCCTACTGTAAATAGACTGATGCATCCTGTATGAACTTAACTAATTCCAAGCAGACAGGGGAAGCCTTTAAGATTTATTTTCAAGGATTGGCACCTGTATGCTGGTTGTAAATGAAACAAAGTAGTCTTATCTGAAGAGTTCCAATTTCTCTGTAAAACTAAATAGATGATATAGACTACATTAGGTCTTCACCATCATGTCCAAAAAGATGAATGATATCTCTCAACATCAGTAACTCAAAACTAGCCGTGCATATTTTACGTTACAGGGAAAGGAGATGACCTGCAGTGTTTTCCTTTAAGTGTTTCTGAACCTTCTGACATATTCTAAGTCTTTTTTAGCCACTGAAGATTGCATTTTGGATCTGCAAGTTTTTAATAACCATGCCTATATTTGTTACCCATGTCATTTCTTCATCCTGAATTGTGCAAAGAGCATTAATACACAGGACTCCTCTCTACCTCCATGGCCCTGGAGCCATTTGTTCCAGATGCCAAGAGCAGGAGGCTTCCTGAGAGGCAGGTGCAGGAGCAAGGAGCCCATGGAGACAGGTGCAGGAGCAAGGAGCAGGTGTGTGCAACTGTGCCCAGGGCACTGCCCATGAGCATGCGCAGAGAGGCTGGGCTGCTTACGCTCACATTGCAAAATGGGAACTTTCCACCTCTTCCTTTACTCCTCTTTCCTCTCAGAAACAACTAACAAACACCAGACTTCGAAAATCTCCCAGCTGAAAAGGTAGCTGGACAGAGAAAGTTTCAAGAATTTGACTGAAGAAATCTTTTTTGTAAAGTGGTGTTAGATAAAAAGCATTTCATTTCATCTGGAAATTACCAAAAATGCTTTGCGTCGCTGATGTAATGTTTAGGTACACATTAATACACTAAACTACAAAACATCCAAGGAACCCATTATCCAGGAAATATATCTTATGTTATTATCTACGGACATCAAAAGTAGAAAAACATTGGTGCTTTCAAAATAACATCCCAATCCTTTTCCTGAAGGCAAGTTTCCTAAATAATGTCTGTTTGAGTGGCTAAAGAATAGATGGGAACCTTCAAATGTGTAGCTAGCTGGCTTATGATTCTATGACTGGGCAAAATGTGTAAATTTCATCTAATCTTTCTCATCTTGTTTGCCAGTTTCAAAGTTTACTGGTCACATAGGTCACAAACTCTTTCAAACATAGTATCTATTTATTCTCTGTTTTTATATTGTTGAACACAATTGAATCTTTGTCCGTGACTGCAGCCCCTATAATATGAAACAATAGTGGTGATTAAGACAGGACAATTTTTCTGTTGTCAAGAGCTGTATTTGCATGGCATGGCATTCAAAAGACTCATCCCATGAAAGGATTAATCAAAAGTAGCGTAGCTGTAGTTTTTGAAGCAAGAGGAAATTGTTTTCATAGGCAAATAATTTGGCTCCCATGCTCTTGCACCACTAGGAAAGGAGCAGCATCAAGTTCAGTAGTGGGAAGGCAGAACTTCAAGGACAGCCCTTTAGAGACTAAAACCAGACAAGTTAAAATGTGACCTGGAAAAAGTCCAGGATTTGCTTTTTTTAACTCCCATCCAGTGGTCCAGGCTCCACACAGTTAAATTAGAACTGCCACAGTTTGTTAAACATTGAATGCCCCTCCCAAGTAGCAATAGGGTCTATAATTACTCCACAACAGGTCAAAAAGCTTTCTTGTTTCACCAAGTTCAGTAATCACAGGTTGTAAAAGTTCCCTCACTCCGAGCTTGAAGCAATAAAGTGACTAGTACAAGGGCTGTAAATTAAAGTGCACAGAGAAACAGATGAACTTTGGTAACAGCTTTTGCTAACTGGAAAAAATAAGGGAAACTCATGAACTGTGAAAGTAGTCACAACACAAAAACAATTTATTTCAGCGAGGGACAAAAAAAGCAGAGCACTAAAGGCATGCCCAGCTCTTTGAGCCCCACTCTCTGCTCTCCTTTGTGTTGGTGCTTGTGGGATGAGATTTTCTGCCCAGCTCATGGGTGTATTTATTCACCTTTGCTTGGGGTATGACTGTGCACACAAATTAGAGTGAGGCAAGAGTGGGTGGGGATTTACAGCATGTTAACTGCTCCCTGGAAACTGCCTGCTGTGTGCATGCTGTGACCCTGTTTTCATTGAGGAGTACAGGGCTTCTGCTCCCTGCCAGGTACAGTCTGTGGGCTCTTACTGGGGGTTGCCTGACAAACTGAGAGTCCATGGCCCTCACTAGCCCCATGGCAACCTGCACAGGCCCAGCACAAGCAAATTCAGTGGCAGGCAGGTTTTATGGCAGCAGTACTCAATGTGCCTTCTGATAACAGCACCCTGAGGGACAGGACAACTGTCTGTGTAAACATCTGCTTCAGTTCTGCCTACAGCCCACAGATGCTGTCACACAACAAAGCATGGTAAAAACTGCTTGGGACCATCTCAGTTTTCAACAAGTGTTTTTTTGCAAACTTTCATCTCTATCTTCTTTCATGGAGAATAGCTAAAAGAGGGGGGGAAATAAAGTATCTTAGATGTCAAAACTGAAATAATGTTAATGTAAACAGAGCTTCTTTTACTGCAACTTGTGATCTCATGCTTTCCCCTGAGCCCTTTCCAAACACTACAAACTTGAGGGATTGGGCACAGTATGAAATTAGAAGGTTTGCCTCTCTGCTGCGCAGTACTCTGGGTGAGGAGTTAATACAATTTTTACCTCTAATGCTGTTTACTTGAAGCAGTTTCGAATGCTGAGAAAAGATGTTCCAAAAATGCTTTTTTCAGTATTAGAGCCACGGAAATGCATTTTCAGGTACTTAAAGATGAGGGTGACAAACCTGTTACTGGCCCCACCCTCTGCAGTTAAGACTAAGCCCTGGCAGAGAGGTGAGGATGCCACAACGTATCAGACAGGTTGGTTTCTGTAATCCTCAAAGACACAAATAGAACATGCATTAATTGCATGAGCATTTCTCTCCTGTGGCTACACCCTGTCTAGTTTTGTGACCCTCTGAACCAACAGCCCTGTCCCTCTTAGCAGCTGCTCTTACTTTCGAAGGTCTCCAGCCTGGTGGAGACCCAAGCTATGGGGTTCTGGAGCTGAGCACAGCTTTGTCAGGGTTGCCACTGCCTCTGAACTAATTTCCATCTTCAGCGTGCATGACAGTCTTGTCAAAATGCACAAATACTGTGTTATTATTAAAAAAATAAGTCATTATCTAGAAACAGACCAAAAAGACAAAACATGTAAAATAGCTTCTTTTTTTTCTGTTTTTGTTTGGTTTTGTTTTAGTTGTGGGGTGTTTTGTGGTTTTGGGTTTTTTGGTTTTTTTTTTTTTTTTTTTTACAGTGTTTGGAAGTAGTTAAACAGTCTTAACAGAAAGGCACGACTGTCATTTTTTTTTTATTTTTCTTGGCTCTATACTTGACCAACTCCATATGGACAAGACATTTAAGTTCTTCAGGATTCCAAATGTTCTCGTTATTCAAATCAGTGTAGACTTACCTGTTTACTAGTGGTTTTCAAACAGGCAGGGAAAAATAAAATAGCAATAGAAGCAGCAGATTTATTACAGTCCTTTGAGCAGCAACATGTGTCAATTTGTGACAACATGGAATCTTCAGAAAAACACACAATGGATAAGGTACTGTACATGATTTCTCAATACTGTCCTCTTCCTACAGTTCTTTCAAGGTTTCATTCTATGCAGATGATGAAGTCTGACAAAAAAAAAAAAAGTTGAATGCAAACATTCTGAATCTGTCCTAATAAAAAGTTCCTAAACAAGTCTGTAATATAATGACATATGTAGCAATGTCTGCTGTCCAAAATACCTGTTGGCACTTTTGAGCATCAGTGTTTCTGGTTGTTTCTACCTTTGTCAGCCTTAACCAGTTTAAAGTCATGAATTTTCAAAAGCCAATAATTTTGTTAGAAAAAGACGAACGAGACTATGCTTCACAATTTGGTGTCATTACACGGCCTATTGTCTAGGGATGAGACTCTGGTTATCTTTGGGAGGGTACACCCAAAACCAATCAGGTTTGCAGCCTCTGAAGAATCTCAGACCCGATTGCCAAACACCCCAGCGACATTGATCACGCTGTGGCCACTCATCTCTGCGATCTGCTGATCACAGTGCATGTCACAGCCCCACCTTGCATGTTTCCTGATGCTTCAGGAGTGACTCACACATCCTTTCGACTTTCCCTGAAAGGAGATTCTGTCGCTTTTCTGTGCCTGGGGAGTTTCACAGAGCCCACTTACCTAATTTCTAGTGAGGACCTGGAAATGACCTCACCTCATAGCCCAGTATCACACTAATTCTTACTGGCTTCAGAAAGAGCTGGATTTATTTCTGTGGATCTGATTCAAAATTCACTCAAGTCAATAGAAAATCTTCCCCTGGAGTCAATGCCTTTTGAGTATTTTAATGAACTAATATTTCATTCTCCAAACAGATCAGGATCCAATGTAAATTACAGAGCAAAAGTAGAAAAATACAGATTACTTGAGATTTCCTAATGTAAGCTTGCATACTTTGTGAATGTAGGGTTTAGTGACCAAAACATTTTTTCTTTTTGCTATAAAGCAGAGCCAGTAAAGTGCTTGTAGCATTTAAATTATAATTTGTCTGAGCTGTAATTATGCTTTAGTAAGAGTAAACCACAATGAGCCTACACTGCACTGCCTAATCAGCAGTCAGCTCTTTGATAAGAGGAGGTATCTCCAACAGTTGATAAAATTATCCTGTTTATAACCAATATGCAAGGCCTTACCTTTAGAGCTGTGTGCTGAGGAAAGCTAATATAGACTAGCCATTGAATGTGGTCACGTATTTCAGCACAAAGAGGTAGGAGCACCACAAAAGGTACAAAAATGACACTGCCTCCCAACCCCCCAGACACCAAGGTACCTGTGTAATAAACTTCAACACTCAGGCCCTTGTACCTGTTTAGCCTCATGTCTGCTCCAGTGGCTTTGATTCTACTGAGAAGCTGCCCTCAAAATATCATGGAAACAGGGTAAGATGAATTCTGCTGTGAGTGGTCCCTCATTTCCATTGCCTTGCTGGTGTGTGACCTCATGTATAGCAACTCTCCTTCAAAAATACTGAGCAACATTTAAAAAAACATTTCTTCAGATCTGGAAATCTGGCAAGACCACAGGCAGCAAGGTCCTTATCAGCCCCTGCAAACTGGAGCCAAATTAAATGTTATCCTACAAAAGCTGCATGGTGCCCCTACGTTTGTAGCAGAGTTACCAAAGTACTTTCTACAGGTGCTAACTCACATTTTGCTACATGTCACAACATAACAGTACCAAAACACACTGTGAGAGGCTCTAGTCCGTACAAATACTCTGAGACCATTCAGCCCCTAGATACTAAAGGTTGTAGCTACTTTCTGATGAAAAGATGCCTATGTGGTATTTGAAGGTGCGTGTAGAAAGAAGGAGGGCAATTTTCAGTAGTAGTCACTCCAAGATTTCAAAACTGCTTAGATTTGTAAAACTAGGCGCAGAACAAGGATCAGGAGAAGAAAGAGAACTAGCTGTACCCAGACCGTTCTGTTCCTCAACATTTACGTTTTAAAAAAATAAATTAAATAAAGGCAAAAGCCTATCAAAGTTTATTGGTCCTTTTTATCAAGGCTTACGTAGGTCAGCTTGACAATTCCATAATGACAAGACAGCTTTTCTCATCTTGACAAAAACAGTACTTTAACATGGAGTAAGAGGTTTATAGTAAGGCAGGCATTTCTGAGCTTATTGATCCTACTCATCTTTCTGGAAAATACCATCACTTGATGAAAACCATACAAGAAGTCCATATCTGAGACTTTAATCTTGCCAAGTTTTCATATTGCTAGGCCAAGCTTTCCTTTTGAGTCTTTGACAAGTGTATCAGAAGACTATACTTATCATTAATCAGAAACCACAGAAAACCACAAAAAAGAATCAAGACAAATGCTGCAAAACTCTGATTTGGGCTGCAACAGGAGCAAATCCAAAGAGCAAAACCATACTCCTTTAACTTGGACCCATCTGAGACAGCAGCAGGGCACTGGAGATGAAAACAACACACAAAACCAGATGCAACACAAACACAGCTGCACACAGAGACAAAAACACCAAGATAGCTCACTGGCAGTTTCACTTCAGTCACACAAAGTTTTCAAACAAGTTTCACTTACTGACGTCTCCACATGCAAAAGCAGAAATGCATTTTTGTTGTACAGTGAGCTGGTAGGAGGAAGCTTCAAGTCTTTGGGCAGGATGTCATTCTGGTTGTATCCTGTACTAAAATAACTTGTTTTTCTAGGGTGCTAATGTATCTATCTTTTAGAAAGATCTATGCATATTTTTAACTGAATAAAAAAATTCAAGGCTCATAAAGTATTTCCAGTGTACCATACCTATCTTTTTTCTTCCATTTTCACACTGCTTTTACACTTTGGAAAGCCACCTTAAAGCCTGCAGCCGGCTTTCCCGTGCTTCCTCCTCGGCAACCTGGCCGGGCTCTGGCACTACCTCCCATTTTGTAGGTTCCCACAAAGCTGCGCTGCTCAGAGACAAAGCACTCAGGACTGCTTTTTCCCGAGCGAGGAAATGAGGATACTGCAGTACCAGGAGCGAATCTTCAGAGCAACCTTGAGGTAGAGACATCTACTACGCATTCCAGAAAGGAACCAAAACCAAAAATAAAAACTAAACGCATGATCAGCGAAGAACCTGACAAAAGTATTTATTCTATATAGATAAGCGTTTTGTTTTTTAATCTACTGAGGAATTATCAGAACTTATGTCAAGCACGGAGTATTTCACACGGTCCCCTGGATGCGAACAAAGCCCACTATAAAGTGCGGGTATTCCCTGTCCCTGTCCCTATGTGTCTGCTCTCAGCTCGCCGAGAGGGGAATGGAAACACCCCCGAGGGAAGAGCCCGGGGCCACCAGGCCAGGGCAGAGACCTGGGGCCCGCCCCGAGGCTCCGAAGGTCAGCGGCGGGCGCGGGAAGCCCCGAGCCGGGAGCGCTGCGCTCCCCTGCCCGTGTGTCACAGGACAAACACACCCGGGAGCTCCCGGGGATGAGTAACACTTTCCCCTGGGCGGCGGGGGCCGCTGTCCCCCGGCTCCCCGCCGCCCCTCCGCCCAGGCGGGGCGGTTTCACAGCCCGGCTGCGGAGCGGGCACGGCCGCTCCCCGGTGCCTCCCGCAGGAGAGGCGCTGCTGAGGCCGGGAGCGGGTCCCGCCCTGCCCATCCAGTTTCGCCCAGGTGCGGCGGGAGGAGGGGGCGGCGGTGGTTTAAGAGCGCGCCCGCCGGGCCCGGGGGAGGAGCCGCCGCCGCCGCCGCTCCCCCCGCGCGTCCTCCCAGGTGTAACCGGAGCCGGGAGGGCGCGGCGCAGCCACCACCAGCACCTGCGGAACCTGTCGGGCGGCTCACAGCGCTCCGCCGCCGCCGCTCCGCGCTCACACCGCTCCCGCTCTGCCCGCGTCCCCGAGGGCTCCCCCGGCCTGCCCGCCCCAGCCATGAAGCCGCTCTGCGGGGCTGCTCTGCTCCTGCTCTGCCTTGCCGCCACCGCCCGGAGCTGTGAGTGCCCGCACCCGTCCGTCCGCTCCCCGAACCGCTCCTGAGGGAGCTCCGCGCCCCGGGACCCCCTCCCGGCCCCGCTCTCGGCAGGGCCGCCCCGCTGGGCGCCCTGTGCCCCGAACGGCGACACCATTCCCCCGTAGCGGGCAGGAGCGCCCGGCTGGAATAGCGCCCCTTTGTCCGCGCCCCGAGGGGAGTCCCGGCGCTCGGGAAGGAGGGAGGGGGAAGGAGGGCCGGGGGGCCGCGGGGTGCGGGCACGCCACGCCCGGGCGGTCCGGGGCGGCTTTGTCCGGCCGTGGGTGGCGGTGCCGCTCACGGCCGCGCTTCCCCCGCAGCGTGCGTGTGCGAGAAGAACAAGCGCGTCACCGACTGCCGGACGGACGGCAGCGGCCGGTGTCTCTGCCAAGCCATCGGCTCCGGAGTCACCGTGGACTGCACCACCCGTGAGTAGAAGGGCACGGCAGGGTGGGCGGCGCGGAAGCGAGCCCGCGGAGCGCCGGGGAGTTTGTGGGAATGACCGCTGAGCTCCCAGCGAACAATGGAGGCAAGGAAGGAGTTGTTCTTCCTGGTCTCCCAGGTGAACTGGTGTTGGAAGAGAAGCGATCAGGCTTTCTCTGCTTGTACTGATGTAGGCTCTCGCCTCCTCCTCAGAATTTGTTCTCCAGTGGCGAGAATTTCTTTAAAGATGAACGCTTAGCTTCCTTACAAGCGCATATCCTCACTTTTCCCACAAATCTAGAGGGGACAGAGCCTTGTAACAAGACCTCTCTCTGGGTTCAAGCTCAGCTGTGAGGAATGGAAACTGTAAATCCTGAGGCTGGACTTGTTGGCCTTTGCTTTGAGAGGCTGCCACAGCCCAGGTGTATTGATTTTATGCACCACCTACCCATTAGCCATCTGCTCTGCCGTGTAATGGCTTCGAATCTGGTTGTCGCTGATGTAACCCGGTGTTTGTACGGACTCGGAGCTCTGGTTTGGACATGCGTGCTCTGCCCACTGCATAACGCGAATTTCTGGTTGTTTTTAGTGACTTCAAAATGCCTGCTGATGAAAGCAGAAGTGATGGGATCCAAGTCGGGTCGTCGTGAGAAACCCAAAGATGCGTTTGAAGATACCGATGGTCTCTACGATCCCGAGTGTGAAAACACTGGCGCTTTCAAGGCTAAGCAGTGCAATGGAACCACCTGTTGGTGTGTGAATACAGCTGGAGTTAGGAGAACTGACAAACACGACGCAGACTTGAAGTGCAATCAGTTAGTCAGAACGATGTAAGTCTTTCAACAGGGTGTGCTGTGACACGAAAACATTCCTGTGTGAGGCTCTGCCTTGTGTGAATGATGCACTGGGGATGAATGAAGATGGAGCAATCAACACTTGGTTACTTGGCTGGGTTTTTTTCTTCAGAAACGAGGAGATGTTGAGTGGGTTTGGAAGAGACTTTGCTTGCCTGGGTTTTGTCTCATTCTGGTTTTTTTTAGCCTGGGGTTAGTTTTTTTTTTGTTGTTGTGTTTTATATGCATGTACTTCAAGAATATTCATTGTACTTCAGGTGGATCATCATTGAAATGAAACATGCTGAGAGAAATGCTCCTCTGAACGCTGAATCTTTAAAGAAGTAAGTGATGATAGGAATATGTCATGGTAGTGTATGCATGTCCCAGTAGGTATCTAGTGTATTTCTGAATAGTTGCTATAAGCAGTGACAGACCTGTGACTTATTTGTACTTGT